>CABHPP010127019.1:0-33502 GCA_902168425.1 Peromyscus attwateri
TTTTTTTTTTAGATTTAACATTTTAATGGACTGAGGTATCCATTTCTTCTATAGTCTCTTCAATGCCTCGGATTCTCTTCCATTTCTTGTATTCTGTTGGTGAGGCTTGCCTCTGAGGTTCCTATTCAAATTCCTAAGTTTGTCACTTCCCGATTTCCCTCAGTTTGGGTTTTCTTTATAGATTCTGTTCCCACTTTGAAGTCTTGAACGGTTTTAGTCATTTCCTTCCACTGTTTATACGTGTTTTCATAGATTTCTTTAAGGGATTTACTCGTTTCCTCTTTAAGGACCTCGGTCATCTTCATAAAGGCTATTTTAAGGCCTTTGTCTTGTGCTTCAGTGATGTTGCGTTTCTCAGGGCCTGCTGTGGTAGGGTTGCTGGGCTCTAGTAGAGACATATTGTCCTGGCTGTTATTGATTGTGTTTTTCTGCTGGCCTCTAGGCATCTAGGTTTGGGATTATTATGTATATTATTATAATAGGTACTGATCTCTGGTCATACGTTTGTTGGGTGGGTGTTTTGTTCTTTGGTTTCTGTTGTCCTCTTTGGTTCTTAGAAGTGTGTAGTGGCTGTGTGTTGCCTAGTAGGGAATGCTTCTGGGATCCTGCCAGATGTGGCCACTGAGGGTTCTGGGTAGAATGTGTTTTTTGTATTGGGAGCTGACACTTAGGGATGGGGATGGGCTGAGGGGAGGAGGATTGAGGGGGTCCACAGGAGGGAGGAAAGCAGGGTGTGCCACCAGGATCTGCTTAGTACCCTAGGAATTGGATCAAAGAGTGAGGAGAGGCCACAAGAGGTAGTCTGCTACAGAGTTGAGGATGAGACTGGGGGATTGAGTTTGGAGGAGAGGAGAGAAAGTGAAGATTTGAAGCTCATTTATCTGCTTCAATGGCCTACTTGCTTCTCTGGCAGACTTGCCTGGTGGTTTCCTGGGTGTGCTTGCTGGAGTGGGGGTTGAGATAACAGGATGAGTGGAGAGGAAGGTTGGAGGAAATCTGTGTGATCTGCTGGGATGGGGACAGAGAGGAGGAGGAGGCTGTAGCAGGTAATCTATTTCAGAGTTGGGAGTGAGACTGGTGGATTGTATTTGGAGGAGAGGAGGGAGAGCCAAAGATCTGCAGTTAGCCTACCAGCTTCCCTGCCCAAAGTCCAGACACTTTCATATAGTGTTAATTATTTAATGTTCAAACGAGCAACAATTACTAATATATAAGTCAACCTATTTGAAAACATAATTAGTTACACTTTGCAAATTTTTTCACTTAGAAATATTCTTACATTTCTCTAAAAATATGTGTAATCAGATGTTAACTGAGCACAAATTTCATTGAAAAAATGCAAAACAAATGCAGAACACCTGGGAACTTGATAAATAGACCATATAACACCCACACAATGGGGTACTGTCATATTTGCTAAAAAGAAATTTTGTATGTACTAAAACAAAAGATTATCAATTAAACCTTTTAGGTTCAATGTCAAGAACAAATAGAATTATCAACTATAGTTTAACTGTATGACACATAGTAACAGTCATCAGAAACTTCCATCAGAAACATAGTAACTTCCATCAGAAACAGTCAGAAGCATGATGAAGATTTGTTTTGTACTAAAACAAGCTGCAAGGGCAGAATAATTAAAACCTATAGAAGAATATACAATTTAATGAGATAGAATATAAAGCCCAAAGAGAGAAAAATATTTGTTTTATTTAGAAAATGGCTCTTTGTGGCTTCGACCATATCACTTGTTCTCTTTGAGGCCCAGTTCTTTATCTTTTGATCAAAACATTTTTAAATGCTTATAATAATGAAAGTTACATGTTCCTATTACTGAGAAAAGGCAGTTTCTCTTTCTTAATAATAATATTATTATTAGTGTGTGTTTGTGTGATGTGATGAGATGTGCGTGTAAGTGGGGACACACGTGTGCCAGGTATGTGAGGATAACTTTGGAGAGTCCGTTCTGTCCTTCCCCAGTGGGTTCCAGAGATTCAGCTTCGGTCACCAGGCTTTCATGAAAAGTGTTTTTACAGCCAGGAGTTGGTGGCGCATGCCTTTAATCCCAGCACTCGGGAGGCAGAGCCAGGCGGATCTCTGAGTTCGAGGCCAGCCTGGGCTACCAAGTGAGCTCCAGGAAAGGCGCAAAGCTACACAAAGAAACCCTGTCTCGAAAAACCAAAAAAAAAAAAAAAAAAGAAAGAAAGAAAAGTGTTTTTACTCCCTCAGCCATTTAGCCAACTCACACTTGTGTCGTTTAAATTACATTTTTATGAATTTTTTCTTGACGACTTCATACATGTATATAATAAATTCTAGTTCCTCTTACCTTCACATCCTATCTCTGTCCTCCCCTCAGCAATTCCCCTTCATGCCATTTTTTTTTGTCACTCACTGAGTTTAACCAGAACTGTCTGTGTGAACATGGGTTTGGAACTATCCATTAGAGCTTAATGGCTACATCTATGAGTATCCAACTGAAGACAATATTGCCCTTCTCCCAGAATCAACTCGTAGCCAATAGTTCAGCAGGGTGAAATCCAGCCCCATGAGCCCCTCCCTGACAACACATGATTGATTACTGAGAGCCCCATCTTTAGGTTTGTCATGCCCAGAAGATACCATTTCATAGCCCTTCTTCCTGTCTTCTGGCTATTACATTTTTTGGTCCCTCTTCCATACCGTTCTCTGAGCATTAGAAGAGGTGATACAAATATCTCATTTCAGGCTGAGCACTCAACTGTTACTTGTTCTCATCACTTTGAGCAGTTATGAGACTGCGTTCACTGTCATACTGCAAAGAGTAGCATCTCTGATTAAGGCTGAGAATAGCATTTGTCTCTGGGTATAAACAGAACTTTTAGAAGGTAATTTGAAGCGTGTCAATTTAGCGTTACAACAATAGTAAGGTTCCCCCCTCCGTCCCCGCCCCCGAAAAGTCAAAGGCCTCCTCAGCTATGGAATTTTATTGGGTTTATAGTAGCAGGAATTAATTCTTTCCGGGGGAGCAGGCCTCCAATTCAATCAGAGAGCAGCTGGTTTCTTTCTTTGTATTTGTGTTGCTATTGTATCAATGGGCACATCCTTCCATGCAGGTTGGCATTGAACTTTCTATGGCTCACAGCTAAGTAAGACCATTGGTGCCCTTTTCCCCAAGCAGCCTGACTAGAACCTTTTGTCATTCCAGCTTGAGTTCTCTATGTCTTGCCACAATGATGTATGATGTCTTCAGCAATAGGGTCTTTTTTTGTTTGTTTGTTTTTTGTTTTTGTTTTTGTTTTTTTGAGACAGGGTTTCTCTGTGTAGTTTTGGTGCCTGTCCTGGCTCTCACTCTGTAGACCAGGCTGGCCTCGAACTCACAGAGATCTGCCTGCCTCTGCCTCCCGAGTGCTGGGATTAAAGGCATGCACCACCACCGCCCAGCAGCAATAGGGTCTTATCAGCTTGTTCCTGTTAGCAACCAAGAGAAATCACAAAAAGCTTATATTGTTTTGGGGGCCTGTGGAGTCTTCCTCAACAGCAACTCAAAAGGAAGTATCCCATACCCAGCACTGGGAGCTTTGTTTAATTAAGTTGGATTTTAGGAACCATGCAGCCATGCAGGACATCACCTTTCTGTTTTTAAAAATCGTATTTTAAATTTTATTCTTTTTTATTAATTCTTTGGGAATTACACATCATACCCCCAATCACACTCATTTCCAAGTCCTTCCATATCCACCCCCACCCTTGTGATCTCCCCCATCAAAAAAATAAATGAAAATTTTCATTTTAATGTCCAATTTGTGTTATCTATATACTCACTGGACCATGGTCAAACTCTCGGTGGCCTGCCCCTTAAATAGAACTGAGTCCTTCCCCTCTTGAACTCCTGTCAGAAGTCATCAATTGTGGAGAGCATTCAGCATCCTTATCACACTTTTAAGAGTTCTTCTCTCATGATATCTCTTTCATTGCTCTCCTACTCCATTGCTCTGCCAGCTCAACCATCCCATAAAATGAAAGCGATATCTTGATAGAGGGAGACATTATGGAGCTAGCGAAAAACCTGGTGAGAGGGAAATTCCCAGGAATCCACATGGGTGACCCCAGATTAGATGACTAGCAATAGTGGAGAGGGTGCCTGAACTGGCCTACCCCAGTAATCAGATTGGTTATTACCCTAATTGTCATCATAGAGCCTTCATCCAGTAACTGATGGAAGCAGATGCAGAGATCCACAACCATGCACCAGGCTGAGCTCCAGGAGTCCAGTCAAAGAGAGGGAAGAGGGATTCTATGAGCAAGGAGGGTCAAGAGCATGATGGGGAAATCTACAGAGACAATTGAACCAAGCTCATAGGAACTCACGAACTTTAGACCAACAACTGTGGAACCTTCATGGGACCAGACTAGGCCCTCTGCTTACAGGAGACAGTTGTGTAGCTTGGTCTGTTTGAGGGGCCCCTGGCAGTGGGATCAGTATCTACCCCTGGTGCATGAGCTGGCTTTCTGGAGCCCATTACCTATGGTGGGATGTCTTGCACAGCCCTGATGCAGCGGGGAGGTGCTTGGTCCTTCCTCAACTGAATGTACCAGGCTTTGCTGTCTCCCCAGGGGAGGCCTTGCCCTTTTGGAGGAGGCGATGGGGGGTGGGTTCGGAGGAGGGGAGACTGGAGGGGAGCAGGATGAGGGGTGAGAGGGGGATCTGTGGTTGGTATGTAAAATGAATTTTAAAAATTCTTAAATAAAAAAAGAGTTCTTCTTAATGACTTCCTGTATAGGCCATTACTTTTCCAATGGGGGAGGTTTGGGGGGGTAGGGGTTGTCACAGAAGCCTTCAATGCCCCTCTTTCTCAACTGCACCTGCAATCATCAACATCACTGCAAAAGTAGTTGCCTTGCTCTTTACAGTCAGCAGGAGCACTGATTATGTGCTTACACGTTTTCTGGCAACAGGTTTCAGACCTCGAACACGGCTCCCTGACTACAGTAGGACCACTGACCCAGACAAGGCCCTCGGGGGAAGCCCAGTCCATGGACACTAACCTAGCTCCAGGTGGCAGTGCAGGCCACCCACATCAATATGGCCCCTGGGGGCAGCACAGCCTGTGGACATCAACATGGCTTCAGGTGGCAACACGGGCCATGAACATCAATACAGACCCCTGCTGCAGCAGGACCTTGGCCCCAGATATGGCCCTTGTGCAGCAGCACATATCTGGATATCACCATGGACTCAGACGGCAGGGTAGGTCATTCACATCAGCCTGGTCCTCCCCGCAGTCCCATCTCCAGTTCTGCCTCTCTCTACAGCACTTGCACCACTCCACTCCTCTCCGTCTCCCTTCTCACCACTACATACTCGCTTGCCTGTGCTAGGAGGCAACGGGCAGGCAGGCCCTGGGTGTCTTCCACCCACCAGTACCACCTCTTTTCACTTTTTTGTTAATGAAATTTGTTCTTTGACAATTGAATATATGTGTACAATGCAGTCTTCTCTCTTAACCCCAACTCTCTCTTATCTCCCTCTCAGTCCTGGTAACTTCTCCATTCCTCCATCCATTTTCCACATTCATGTCCTTTGGTTTGGTTTTGTGACCTCCCTGACCCCATGGTCATAGAGGTGGCCCTAGTTCAAGTCATTGTTTAACAAGACACACTTTTTCTTGCATTCAATTAATACATTTTACTCTTTGACAATTTCTAGTTTTTTCCCCTACCACCACTTGAATTTCTCCCCACCCAGGCTAGCCCCTTTCTTTATAAACCCCTTTTCCATATTCATAACTTTCGTTTGATGCCCCACAGATTTTACTGAAACCATCTGTGTGATCATGGATTTGGAATCATCCAGTAGAGTCTGGTAGGGTCACTCGTGGGTACACAACTGTATATTGTTCCTCTTCCTCTTCAAGAATCTGTAGGGTCCCATGAGCACTCACCCCACCCATATAGGAGGGACTGACTTGTGAGGGTCTCGTGCCAGTAGACACAGCTACTGTGAGTTCATGATGGCCATGGCTGTGTCATACGTAGAAGATGGCATGTCATAGGCCTCTTGCCATCATTTATTATCAGCATTTTGTATAGTCATGGGTTTTGGGAACAGTGGTGACTGTTCACTGAAAAGAGAGGTTTCTTTGACTAAGGATATGAGTGACCTTTGCCCATGGATATGAAAATACATATTTAGAAAGCAGGTTGGTGCTTTTTAGTTTAGCTGAGCAGAAGTATTAAGTAGCCCCTAGAGCCTAAGACCTCCTCAGTGACAAATTTTGGACTAGATGAACAGTACTAGGCACGGATTCCTCTTGTGAAGCAGGCCTCCAATCTAATCAGGGAGCAGTTAAGTTACTCCCATAATAGTCATGACTCTGTTGCACCAATGAGCACCTCTTACTGGAAGGTTGGCATTGTAACTCACACAGTTCACCAGTGGATAAGACCACTGTTTCTTTTACTTTTTGCAAAGACTGCATGGCACTGGTGCTATGAGAATTAGCCAACAGGGAGGAAGCTCCAATCTCATTCCAGCTTTGTTTTTCTGTATCTTGCATTCAAGGCGTGCTTTCTTCAGCAATAGGAATTTATCAGCTAGCTCTTGTGGGTAGCCAAGAACAACTAGCCTTTATCATCTTGGAAGACAAATGCTGCACATTCTTCCTCATATGTGGATCCTAGCTTCAAATCTTTAGAACTGTGTGTTTAACGTGGAGTTTCTGCAAAGGCCAGATACTTTCCTGTTAGAAAGGGACCACTGAGGCTAGAGAGACCTTTAGGGAGAGGGATACTAGATCATAAGTGATATGAAAGTAGTTAGAGGGAATACTGAGGGGGGAAAAGCTTAAGTCAAGATGTGGGTAAGGGAATAGGGGGGACATTGGGAGGGCTAACCTAATTAAAGGTTATATGAAAAACCCAAACAGAAACATAGCATGCTGTAAACTAATTCAAGTCAAGACTAAAAACAGCTTCAGAGATCAAAGCACTGGTCTGGCACTCACATCCGGTCCTCCTTGGCATTCTTTTGATTAATATCTGTTTGTAAAACATTATCATCAGGGAAGGCTGCTCTGTCTGTGATATATCAAGATAAAAACAAGGCCACTCTGTAGTCATTTATGAACATACAAAACGTTGTTCAAATCACAAATATGACAAAATAGTCATTCTCCCTAATAGCAGTAATGCTTGCTTGTTTATCAATTTTAGTCTTAGTCCAGTCTTTCCCATTTCTAAAACAAAATTTATTTAGATACTAAATCGGAAAATTACTCAGGTTTTCTGACACCATTTGGTCTACCACAAAACCTCACTTCCTTAAACCCTCCTCTAAATCACCTCATATATCCCAAAACCTAAAAATAAGTCACTTTTGAAACCCTCTTTCTGAAGAACCCCATGAATCTCCATGATGTGTGCTATTCCTGGGTGCTGGTTCAGACACAGGCATGCTCTTGGTGCTCTTCAGCTCCAAACTGCCACTCATGATCTTTAGCAAAACATTTCTACTTTAAAGAATTTGCCATACACAAATACTCTGAGATGTTAAGATATGAACAAGGGTGGTGTGTATGCAATTCTCATAGAAAAAAAATCCTATAAATGTTCATCTCCAAGTGACTGATTAAATAGCATGTGATACAAACTATATGAAAAAAAGTTTGTAGCTGCTAAAAAGCATTTTGTATAAAAACTGCAAAACACTGCTGAAAGAAATTAAACCTAAGGAATCAGACAGCAATATTTTGTTTATGGACCAGAATATTTACTATCCTTAGATGTCAACTCCTGTCAAATTTACATACTGATTCAAAGCTATACCAATTGAATAATGGCTGGAGCTTCTGCATAAATTGATGAGTCTAAAATTCATATGAGAAATCAAGAGTAAAAATAAAACAACTTTGAAAAAGTGTGTGAGAAGAATCATATTGCTTGATCTCATGACAACATCAAGCTACAGTCACTGAGGGCTGGGAAATGAATCAGTGGTTAAAGCACTCACTGCTCAAGTATAAGGATCAGAGTTTGGACCCTCCGAACCCACTTAAATGCCAGTTAAGCACAGCATCCCACCTGTAATTCCAGCCTTGGAAGGTGGAGGTAGGGAATTCCCAGAGCTAAGACGACTAGTCCTACCAGCAAATTCTGTCATGATGAAGAGACCATGACTCATTGAACAAAGTAGAAGAGCAATTGAGGATGATTTCCAACACCAACCCAGGGTCAGCACATGAATGCACACCATTGTACATGCATGCTCCCACACACACGTGCCCACACATAAACAAACATACATATACAAACATATGCACATGACATGCACATACATACAACAGAAAAAGAAAAACCATAAAGAACAAAAAGCTACAGTAATTATAAGACATCATGGCATTGAGATTAAGATATACAAGTGGATCAATGGAACATGGCAGATTCCAGAAATAGACCCATATATATATATATTCATTCAGATACTGTTTTGGTTACATATTAAATTTATACAGAAACAATAATATAGGTATAAAATATTCAAAAGTTATAGTTTTTAATTTTTTGGTGCTTATAGTCAAATAGATTCTTAAATGAAATATGGGACAACTGATTTTTTGACAAATATATAAAGGTAGCCAAGTGGAGAAAGAAGAGCCTTGTCAATAAATAATAATGGAACTTCTGGATGTTGTCCTGACCAAAAAAAAATTACTTTCACCTGTAACTTGCACTGTATTATGAAAACTCAAATGATATCAGTTGTTAAACCTAAAACTATAAAATTTTCAAAGACAGAAAATATACAACTTTTGTGATTTGGCTAGATAAAAATTTCTTATATATAACACAAATCCTAACGGGTAAAGTCATTATTAATAATAAAAATATTTGTTTTCCTATTAAAATAATGATTGTTTATAAAAACTAAAAGAGACATGAAGGTAGGAGGGAGACCTGCCGAGAAGTGCTGGGGGGCGGGGGGGGCGGGGGGGAGGCACATGAGAGAAGGAGTGGGCGCCGAAAACGACACAGTTTAGTACAGAAATGCAAGAACTGTCAAATAACACAGAAAGAGATAAAAGCAAATACTGCTTATCAAAACATTTGTAAGAGAATATGTGAAAATGTTTTCAATACATTTCTCTAATGACATTCTGCTATCTATGATATTAAAAAAAATACAACCTAAAACCTCTTACAAAACTGGGTGGAGTGGCCCATGCTTGTAGGCCCAACACTTCAGAGGCTGAAGTGGGCTGCAAGTTGGAAGTTAGCCTAGACTCCAAAACCTTTTAACACCAACAATAATTTTTTAAACAAGACAAAAGATTTACAAATACTTCACTGAAGATATATGGGTGGCAAATATACATATGAAAAAATACTTAACATCTTTAATTATTAGGCAAATGCAAATTAGAACTACTATGAGGTCTGGAAAAAAATTAAATGACTGGCCATAACAAGTACTAGCAAGGGTGGAGAGGAACAACTTTTTTTTTTTTTTTTTTTTTTTTTTGGTTTTTCGAGACAGGGTTTCTCTGTGTAGTTTTGGCACCTTTCCTGGAACTCACACTTTAGACCAGGCTGGGCTCGAACTCACAGAGATCCTCCTGCCTCTGCCTCCCGAGTGCTGGGATTAAAGGCGTGCACCACCACTGCCCAGCGAGGAACAACTTTTACATACTGTTTTTGCAGTGTAAACTGGTACCACTCTGGGAAAAATACTGTATAATCCCAATACCCCATTCCCATTTCTTAAATCCAGATCCAATAAAAGTATATATCCAAAGAAACACTTGCACATCAATTCTCGTATTAGCTTTATTTTCTATAACTCAAATCAGAACCCAATGCCAATTGACAACCGAAGGGAAAAACCAACTATGGTAAAGACACAGTGAACTATTACTTGACATTAAAATGTGATGAACTAATAAGACACACAACATGGATGAAACTGAAATAATTATGTTGAGTGATAATAAGCCAATATCCCTCCCATGAGTAAATGTTCCATGCTTTTTTTTATATATATTAGAGAATTAGATTGTGTTGCTAAAAGCAAATCAGTAGTTCCCTCAGGATAGGAATAAGGCATTGCAATGAAGCATCTTGGTGATGGCTATGTTTTGTATTTTTATATGGTTATGGTTCCATATATGTCCAAACTTATCAAATGGTGCACTTTATGACTGTATTTGAAGTCTGAACCAAGGTTCCCTCAAGTACAGGGAACAACTGGTTAATATGAGTTTTTTGCTTTCGAGCAAATATCTGGATGGTTTGAGAAACAGGGTGAGTTATTCACGGCTTGCATTTCTATGTATGACAGAACTTTTATAGTATTGTGTAGGGAAAGTATTCAAGGCTGGGTCATAAAAATTGTGCACTTTAAATATTCAGTTTAATGTACATGAGCTATATTTCAATAAAGTTATCATAAAAGCATGTGGCAGATTTATATACTAATCTGTAAAGATAACTGATCAGTGGAAAAGGCAAATTGAATATTGTACTCCAATTTTTGAAATGAATAAATTTGTACACTATGTAAGAATATGAAATGGAAGATCACATTATATATAGAAAAGAAAAACTAAATGATTTAAATTATTGTGTGGGATATTAACATGGAAAACTTTCACAGGGGTCCCATATCATATATCCTGCATATTATATATTTACATTATGATTTGTAACAGTAGCAAAACTAGTTATTAAGTAGCAATGAAAATAATTATATGGTTGGGGGTCACCACAACATAAGGAACTGTATTAAAAGGTCACAGCATTAGGAAGTTTGAGAACCACTGGTGTATAGAATGATTCTGTCTCTGAAAAAAAAAAGTACACACAGAAAGATAGGACCAAGCTTCACTTTCTTTGTGACTGCTACATATACTCTTTTTCTTTTCTTTTCTTTTCTTTTTTTTTTTTTTTGAGACAGGGTTTCTCTGTGTAGCTTTGGAGCCTTTCCTGGAACTCACTCTGTAGCCCAGGCTGGCCTAATCTTACTCACACACCAAAGTTTTGGATATCAATTACCCACATACTGCCTGTTAAAATACATATATGCACCTCAGACTTTCCTCCTGACATCTAGTCAGGTATTGCCAAATGCCTAGTGGACATGCATTTGGAGAAAGCTAAAACTTGTTAACCTGGTAGGAAACATTATCCATCATGAAATTAAACTACTCCTAAACCCCAAATAATCTCTGTGCTGTGAAGACTATCACCTAAAAAGGGGAATGAGTGTTAAGGTAGTATGGCGAGATGGGTTCCAGTAGGAGAAAAATCACCCGTGCCACCTGCCAGCTGTGAAGAACTCGGAGTAAGTATTTACTGGTTAGAATTCTGACAGGGAGTGCTCAGGATGAGATCTAACAAAAATGAGTTAACTAGCTGACAGGATCACCATAAAAGGAATAAACTTGAAAAACAATATGCCAATCTAAGCATCTGACAAGAGTGGGCAATAATAATAAAAAATACTTCATTTTCATGCCTACCTTTTTCTTCTGAGATGACTGACACAGATGAAATAGTCTAAAAATTTGAATTATAAATACACTCTAGATTTTGGTAATTCTGAGCCATTTTGTGTTCTGTAATGAGTGTCTGATGTAGTTCGAATAAGGGGGGATTGGAAATCCCTCTTATATTTAATGGCCTATAACCTGCTTCCCTTTTGTATCAAGAGGGAGGGCACATTTGGAAATACACATATATATGTATATACCATATATACAAACACACAGTGTAGGTACCATCAGTTATCTTTATTTGCATACGCCTTATTTCTGTAACGAGATTACAAGACCAGTAGTTTCTTTTTGGCTATCTGGAGCCACAAATAGATCTAAGCAGATAACAATCACCAAGACACTGTACTTCTGATAGCTGGATCACAATTTCTTTAAGTAAAATGTTAAAAATCTGCTAATCTAGATAAGATAGAAATCAACAAACTTGTTTATCTCAAGATTTAATATTCATTTGATACACCAAAAATGTTTTAGATTTGAGCTAGACTCTGTCATAGGTAATAATTTGTAAAAGATGTTAAGACAAAATGTGTGTACAGTTATTACCAAAATAGTATGCAAAACTCTTTGGGAATGTATAGCCAATCAGAATTTGGACACTGTTCAGTGTTACCTTCTATTTCTGGGTCATTTTACATTCTTTCAATAATCCCTTTGACTTCACGGAATATGGCAGTAAGAGTACTGTAACTCAAGTGATCGACTACTACAATTGAGCCCTTTCTAATATGTTCCTTTATGTTGATAAAGATGGCCACAGCACTAACAAGATTTGCTTTTGCCTCTTTTTGGTTAAAGATGAGTTTTAATGCTGCTAATGCCTTCATATTGATCATATCTCTGGCTGCCCTTGGATTTTCAGACATATTCAAAAATACTTTCAAAACAAGATTTCTAGTCTTACGATTTCCCTGGGACAGTAAATGGAAAAGCTCTGAAAAGTAACTCACGACAATGTAGTGATGAACAGACTCAGTAGTTAGCTGCCCTAGTATTTTTAATCCAGATTGCTGGCCGGGCGAGTTCAAGGGGAAAGACACAGTTTCTTTACACATATGCTTAACATGAAATTCAACTTTGTGTTGTCTTTCATCCCCAGAAGAATTCAGAGTAATAACAGTCTTTTTTATACCTTCAGGGGAAGAAAAACTGAGCAAGCTTTCAATAAGTGTCACGACACCCACTTCATTAATGAATTCCTGGGCAAATGGATGAACTTTATGTATGCCCATTGCTATCTGTGCTATTTTATGAATGAGGGGATCAGTAGTTGACTTAAGTATATTAACAAGCTTTTCAAATTCTGGAGAATCCAAATAGCACTCCATTTTGCAAGGGCAAGCAAAGGGCTTGATGCCATTCATTTCTCTGATCTTGATTTGTTGTCTAATGTCATCTAAGGTCTGGATGCAAGGTTCAGAACCAAATGGATACTCGGGTATAGGCTGTAGGCTTGATCGCGTATTCTTAGTGGAGGCTGTTGTTGAAGTTTCTTCTTCGTTTGAGGCCAGCACGATATAGGAAGAGGGCCTTCCCTCAGATGAGTCCTGAGATCTATAGCCTAACACTGCTGGAGTTACAGCAGGAGCTTTGGGCCAAATGGTGACCTCAGACCAGTCCTTTGGCCTGTTTTTTTCATTAATTTCGTCCACTGGCTGAGGTTTAACTATTCTGAACACAGGTGTAGGATTAGGATCAAAACCAGCATCATCTCCTTCCCAAAACCAGTTCCCAATAACGTTCTCTTCCTCCTCCTCCTCGGCCCCTGACCTAGACCTGTGGCTGGCCCTTGGGGTAGGCTCTGACTCCTCAGTGCGACCCTCTGTACCAGTATTAGTTTTATTTTCACACTTAGCAACAGAACTATTACTAACCTCTTCTCCCTTCCAGAACCAAGAATTGATACCAGACTCTTCCCCAGCCCAGAACCAGGCGTCACTAGCCTTATCTTTCCGTGTAGATCTAGCAACCTTGTTCTCAACCTTATGGTAGTAATCCCATGTGCCTCTTCCTGGGGCCTTCGAGTCTGACCTCGCCCCTTCTTTCATCTCAGCACCTGCCTTGTTCTTAGACCCTGCCGCTGCCGCCGCCACCGCCGCCGCCGCCGCCCTCATCTCCGCCACTGCATCTGTTCTAGTTCCTGCCTTCGTTTTTCCTTTGTCGCGGTTTCTGCCTGCAGCTCTGCCTGCATTGGCAGCCTCCCTCTCTGCTACAGCTCTGGCTTGTGCATTTGCCCTTTTTTCGAGTTTAGCCTGCGCTCTAGCCTTATTCTTTGAACCAGTCATGGTTGAAGCACAGCTACAGACACCTGTCCAGTCTTGACCTTCGCTCTCTGTTCAGTCCAGGCTAATATCTTCACACTGTCTAACCTGGTCAGAGCTGAACTGGGCAGAGAGAGTCAAAGACAACTGTCAGTTTAGTAATTACAAAATTCCCTTTTTTGACATACAGCCTCTATCAACGGCAGGGACAGAGGAAAGACCCTCCGGTTAGGGGAAGAGGATGATTTCCAAAGGCAGACCCGTTGAAAGCAGTCTTCTGCCAGTCCAAGGCTAGCACTGGAGAGACACCTAAGGTGGAAGAAAGAAATAGACTTTGAGTGTCCTCCAACCTTCGGTCTTTATACAGACAGCTACGCAGAAGGACATAAACAGAGATTTGAACTGTGTGGTAGGAGATGTGGATTAGTAGAAAACTGCTAGCTCATTTCATTTCTTCCAGAGTTGCATCCAGCCCAAGTACTACCATTCTTTTGTCCCCATCAAACACAACAGTGACAGGAGGTAAGATTGCTTAGAGTAGGAGAGGCTAAAGAGCATCGAGCATCCAGGCCCTTTGGTCCACACTGGTACATACCATCAGGAACGTATATGTCTTTAGAAAGGCTTCACATCAACTTGCACTGATGTGATGTGACTGTTTCCTCCTTCCTCACTTTCACTGACTTCACAGGCAGATCTATAGAGAAAAACACACGTGGGATTAGAATTTGGAGAATCTGACAGACTGACCCAAACTTGTATCTCCAGGTATCTTAACACTCCCTCATACCCCGCTCTCTCCTAGGGATTCTCTCCCCATTTGCTGAGCCAGTATCTGCTAAATACCTATCGACTCACGCTTGGCTCACTCTCCTCCCACTATCTGTAATAAACGTGAGGGCAGTGGCGTCTGGAAAGGCAGAAAACAATGGGTCCAAGGTAAGATCTGGTTTCACCCACTTGCCAACAGCCACCTCTACCACCGACTGACAGGTGTGCTCAGGCTCACATTCATATGCACCTCAAATCCTAATGAAGTTTTGTTCTCTTTCTTAACTTCTAAGTGAACAGCTACCTACAGGTCTCTACAGCAGTGATTCTCAACCTTCCTAATGCTGCGACCCTTTAATACACTTCTTCATGTTGTGCTGAACCCCAACCATAAAATTACTTTCATTGCTACTTCATAACTGTAATTTTGCTACTGTTATAAATCTTAATGCAAATATCTGATATGCAGGGTATCTAATATGTGATCCCTGTGGAAAGGGTCATTCCACCCCCAAAGAGGTCGCAACCCACAGTTAGAGAAACACTGCTCTACAGGAACCTGGAAAGAAACAGGCTTATGGATAAAAAGGCAACATCAGAAACAACCAAAAAACACTAAAGGGACTGAGATGACAGAACACCCCTGAAAAGGTTTATAGCACATGCTCTTGTATACTCAAGGTTCTTAAATGTCTCCTACATGTCAGCTCCGCCCCAATTATTCCTCAGACATGCTCATGACCTGCAATCCTCCTGAATATACATCCTCCTAACCCTAAAGTAAGGAATTTTCCCATGCAGGGACTAAATTTCTTTCCCTGACGGAAAATACAAGACGTAGAAATAGACAGTGGAACATATGCAACAGTATTTGGGAAGAAGGCAGGGGGGCTAATGAGTACAATAATTTCAGGACCACGTTTTGAAATACCAGACTCCCCATGTATGACTAGATCTTACCTTATGTGCTATCAATGCCAGACTCATCACAAAGCAGGATACTCAGGAGATGCTCTCCTTCCCACTAAAGAAGAGTCCTCTGGCTGGAGAAGGGTCAACCTATAGAAACCAAGATACTGAGAAAAACATACAAGAAAGTATGTTGACCATGGTATAAAATTATTAGGTTTATATGCAGATTTCCAGAACCCAAGTTCAAACACCCCCCTTTAGAGAATCAGAAACCAAGTAAATGAACTCTTGTCAACTCTCATCTGTGACCCAGACGGCCACCTTCAGAAACAGCACATTTTCTTGGACACTGCTTCTATACAAAAATATGAGGGACTAGAAAGAGTGGCTGGAGATGATATATGGGGTGCCGTAAACAGATACTTAAATCCTATAGTTATTTCAAATATTCTAAATTGAACACCCACCTGCACAAAAACTTCTCCTTTAACTCCCATTCAAACATATAAAAAAAATGGTCAAAGTGAAACAGAATGTTGAAAAAAATGTATCTTGAATATAATATCATAATGTCATATAATAAAATCATAATATCATATAATATCATAATATGACCAACTCCTTATCATGACCACTTGCTTGCAGTAAATTAAGCACAAGATTCTAAATATAGAAGGGAATAAAACAATCCTGTATGGAAGGCAGATAGATGAACATTTCATTCTTATGTTCTGGTGCCCCTCTAATTATGTTTCCCCTTCCCCAGAATGCACCACTCATACCACTCAGACAGGAGACTTTGCCACCAAGCAGAAGCCTGTGGGAAGAGACAGGACACAAGGGCCTCCTGGAGTAAGGCCCAAGTAGCAGGGCAACTCACCACCCAGAGCTAAGCTAGGCCCAGAGCAGGACACCCGCCCCCAACCCACCGACAGACACCTCCAAGGGACACCACACTCCCTAGCGACCTCCAAGGGACACACACTCCCCTGCTCCCGCGCCGCCATTTCTCCCGCAGGCGCCTCCCCTACAACCCTCGCAGGGCCCAGACACCAAAAAGGGTGGGGAAAAGCCTGCTGCCCGGACATCTGCTCCGCAGGCCTCCAGATCATCACACCCAGCCGCCCTCCCCCCACCCCCGTGCCTGCGGCCCGACCCGGGCTCCCGCTTCCTCCTCACCGCCTAGGATCTCCGGGATCCGCCACCACTCCAGGGAGCCCCCACGACCCGCTCGCCCCCACTGCACTGTCAGGGCCGGGCGGTGGTACGCAGTGCGCGGCCGCCCCAGCCCTCGACACACCCCCACTTGCCTGGCCAGGCGCACGGCCCAGGTCTCCGGGCTCCCCCGCGTCCCCGTCTGCTCCTGCCTGTGCTCCGTCCTCCGCAGCTCCTCTCGCTGTGCTCTGGCCGCAGCTTTGCGCGCGAGTGCAATGGCAGAGCCGCGTCCCGCCCCCACGCCTCTGCACCAAACGGGCAGGGGCTGCTGCGCAGGATGCGGCAGGAGCAGCTCGCCTCGAGGGTGTCGGGAAGGGGCGGAGGGATACGGCGCACTGGGCTCGACGCCCCCTCCCGGGCCCACCCTAGTTCCGACTCCGAGTGGGCGGGGCCGGAGGCAGCCCCCTCCACTCGGAGGGGTGGGTCGCGCCTGGGGGCTTCTGCAGACCCCTGTTCGCCCTAACCAGAGACCACCACCACTTTTCTGGCGCCACTACAGTGTGGGGGATGGCTGAGAGCTAGGGTCTATGAGGGCTTTGGAGTGGGAAGCTATAGAGAGGAGGTCTGTAGTTGGGAAGCGGGAGGGAGCAGCGGAGGGATACTGAGTGCTCTTCAACACCCGGAGGAAGTTGGACTGTGCCTGTCCCTCCCTGCACTCCACCTCTGCTAAGCTTCAGTTCCCCCTCCTTTTCTGAAGGCTGTGGAAAGGGAGGAGTTCTAGTACTGCAGCTGGAGAGGGGACAGGTAGCCTAGCAACAGCCTGCCAAGAGGGCTCTTGGTGCCTCTCCGATGTTTTTCTCTCAATGCTTCATGGAGTTCCTGGGGGAACAGAGATGAGAGCACCTTTCACAGGCCTCACCACTGCCCCAGGCTAAAGCATACTTCTATCCCCGGGAAACCAACCAGAGGTCTGAGCCTAGTCATTTTACTTTTTTTTTTTTTTCTAATTTGGAATAAAAACTCACTTGGTCACATATGACATAAAAGAACTGGGGTTGGGTGGGAGTGGATGATGGGGAGGCCTTAGGTGATAGGTCAATCCAAACTAAGGACGTATGAAGAAACCTTAAGGAAAACTACCAGTGTGCAAGCAATTTTAAAATATAATTTAAAAACAAAGGAGTTTGAACAGAGGTGCTCTGCATGGGTAGGCACTGCTGCTGTTCTTGGAAGAATGAGTTATTAAATAAAATTCCTACTGTCAAGCACTATGTGTTGTTGGTCAGAGACCCCAGAGCAGCATTTCTCAACCTGTGGGTTGCGATCCCTTTGAGGAGTCAAACGACTCTTTCACAGGGTCATATATCAGATATCTTGAATATCAGATATTTACATTACGAATCATAACAATAGCAAAATTAGTTATGAATTTTATGGTTGGGGGTCACCATAACATGAGGAACTGTATTAAAGGGTCACAGCATCAGGAAGATTGAGAAGCACTGCCCCAGAGGCACCCAAAAGAACATAAGCTTTTGCCGTGTTCTTGGTTGCATACCATAACTAGCTATTAAGCCTCTATTGCTGAAGAACCACACATTTTATTTTTGTGGGACAGAAAATCAATCTTTTAAAAAACTTTAATTTGTTCTTTCTTTTTAAAAACCCATACTTTTAACTCATAGCAACGGTGGAGAGGGCGCTTGAAGTAGCCTTCCCCTGCACTCATATTGGTGACTACCCTAATTGTTGTCATAGAACCTACATCCAGTAACTGATGTTATGTCCAGATGGTGACCCCAAAGAGACCACCGAAGACCATGGATGTCCAGAATGCAACAGCAAGGTTTATTCTATAGATACAAGCCTAGGCAGGGAACTCGTTCCTACACCCAATACAGTGAGGCAGGGAGGAGTTGCTCTTTGTGAGGCTAGCTTTTTAAAGGCAAAAACCCGCAAGCCCCCGGGGGGTGGGGGGGGGGGGGGTTGGCATGGGTGCAACTCGAATTGGTTTATTTTTATCTCTGTTCTCTTTTAATTGGGTGAGGGTATGTAACCTTTGAATTTATTGGTTGGGGGTTACAATTATCATTTTGGGGGCTGTCCAGGACAAGTCCCAGGCTTTGTCCTTGAGCTGCCATGGGGGCTGGCTGGCCTAGCACGTACTGACTGTGGGGGCTGGCTCAGTGGTCTAGGCTCTGTCCTTGACTCATGCACATAACTCTAAGTTGGTGAGGGGCCCCATACAGTAAACACCTGGCTGAACTTTGAGCAGTCAGAGTACGTGCAGAAAGGGAGCTACTGCAAGGACTATGTCTTTTGTTCATGGCCCTCCTAGAAACTGCTTGTTCAAAGTCTCAGGAAACTGAAATTGAGGCCTGATCTCTGAGAGAAGACTGAGCAGCCTGTTATGGCATCTGCTTGGTCCTTTCACTGATGGAAGCAGATGCAGAGACCCACAGCCAAGCACTTGGCCAAGATCCTGGAATTCAGTTGAAGAGAGGGAGGAAGGATTATAAGAGCAAGGGGGGGTCAGAATCATGATGGGAAAAACCACAGAGATAGCTGACCCAAGTTAATGGGAGCTCATGGACTCTGGACTGACAGCTGGGGAGCCTGCAGGGGACCACACTAGGCCCTCTGAATGGGGGTGAAAGTTGTGTGGCTTGATGTGTTTGTGGGTCCCCTGGCAATGGGACCAGGACTTATCCTGGGTACATGAACTGGCTTTTTAGAGCCCATTCCCAACGGTGGAATGCCTTACTCAACCTTGATACAAGGAGGAGGGGCTAGGTCCGGCCCCAACTTGGTATGCCAGCCTATATTGACTACCCAAGAGAGGCCTTACCCTCTATGAAGTGGGAATGGGGGTGGAATGGGGGTAGGTGGGTTGGAGTGGGAGAAGGGAAGGGAGGCAGAACAGGGTTAGGTATATAAAAGAAAAAAATTTAAATAAAAAAAGAAAAAAAATAAAGAAAAAAACATACTTTATTTTATATACAGTAATACAAATTACTTATTAGCAAACACTATAATAGAATTATTTGATATAGCTTTAAACAGAGTAAATGAGAAAGCAATCAGGTTACATAACCACTCTCAAACAGATAAAGTGTGGGTAAAAACCAAAAATTTATAAAAGAGACAAAGAGAGGGTAGTTTTAGGTAATGAGGAGAAAAAGAAAGTAGGCAAGCTGGGCGGTGGTGGCGCATGCCTTTAATCCCAGCACTCGGGAGGCAGAGCCAGGTGGATCTCTGTGAGTTCGAGGCCAGCCTGGGCTACCAAGTGAGTTCCAGGAAAGGTGCAAAGCTACACAGAGAAACCCTGTCTCGAAAAAAAAAAAAAAAGAAAAAAAAAAAACAAAAGAAAAAAGAAAGTAGGCAAAAGGACATATGAGTCATGAAAGATGATACAAAGCTATTTAGCTCCATCATAGTCTCACCCCCCCCCCAACTTTAGTGCTGCAAGCCACAAAAATATGTGAAGTAGGATTTCAGCTGATTATGACAAACTAATACCTGGAAGAAGCCAAGGGCCTTCCAGAGGTCAAGCTGAGGCTCAGGGAGTCTTGGTGATATTGGCTTTTGATTATCAGTCATTTCCTGCTATGAATTTCTCATGTGTTGTTGTAGCTTTTCCATCATTTATTGGGCACCATTTACCCTCTATTAATGGAATATTTAGATAACCTTCTGTGCTGATAGCTATGCACAGCCAGAACCCCAGTTCAAGCCTCCCTGTAATTAATCGTCATTGGCAGCTGCTGTGGGCCGCAGGAATATATTATAAAAACTCAGCTGGTTATGGCAAAGTCACTACCTGGAGAAATCAAGGAATTCCTCCAGAGGAAGCCAAATTCCAAGGAGCTTTTGGCTTATTATATATCAGCTATATTCTGTTATGAAAATCATGTGTGCCTTCATAGTTTTCCCAACTGATTTTTCCCTAAGAAGGGCTAACAGTGTGGACTGATCACTCTCTGGACATACACATTCAAGGTATTTGGAGAACAGCTTCAGGAAAGGCTTCCTCTGGAATCAGATATCTCCCTTAGCCACCTTCAAGGACTAACAGTAATAACAGTCCACATGCAAGTCTCCTGATTTAAGGTAAATTCCACAAGAAGACACTGCCTAGGTCAGGTGGACGTTAAGTAATAGCTTTACACAGTTTAGCTCGGACCCTCCTTTCTTACAGCCTTACTGACTTTATAGACCTCTAACTCCTTATCTAACCACTTCTAGGAATATTTAGATAACCTTCTGCGCTGACAACTATGCTCAGCCTGAGCCCCAGTTCAAGCCTCCCTGTAATTATCATCATTGGCAGCATCGGGCCAGGTCCATCCCCAGATGGAGGAAAGTACCTTATCAGAGATACCTCTGTGCTCTCTATGAACAAACTTAAGCGTCCGGACTACCTGTTTGAGAAGGCGTGGCGGATGTGCTAATTAAGCTAACTTTCTCCTTTCCAAAGTCTTATCTCTAGCTTTAGATCTATCCTTAACAATTAACTCAGAACTAAGGGTTCCAACTTACAGGTACATCCAGCTGTAATGGAAGTTGCCTAGCCAAGTTGCCTACCGACCAAGCACACTCACCAGAAATGGTGGGAGCAGAGATAGCTTGGAGAGACAAGGGTCCAAGGCTAAAAAGTTTTATTTTCAGAGAAGCACTAGATGGAGAAGAGAAAAGAGTATGGAAGAACTAGATGGGGAAGACCTGGAGAGGAATGAACTGAGACGGGGAAGAACTAGATGGGAGGACTAGAAGAGAGGACAAGAGGAACGAGATGGAAGATGAGGAAGAGCCAGATGGGGAAGAACAAGATGAGGAAGAACGAGATGAGAAAGAAGGAGATGAGAGAGGAGCTGAAATGGGGAAGAACTAGATGGATGAGAACCTAGAAGGGGCAGAAATAGATGAGAGAATGAAGATAGAACTCAGAGGGGACAACAGATAAATGTAGAGAGAAATCAGGCAAGAAAGGAGCTAGACATGAGAGCAGAACTGAAGCTGTGTAGAGAAAAATCTGACTCAAGAATAAAGTGTATGTACTAAAGAGTTTCGTGTATGTAGATTCATTTCTTATCATCAAAGATTAAATTATCAGCTGGTTGTAGATTCTTCCCAGACCCTGGAGGGGACTATTGAGGGGTTGGTTCCCCTTAGTCCCTGATACTTTAGTGGATATGTGAATTAAACTTTTTGCATACTGAAGGAGCAAAAACCATTTTGCATTCCAAAAGAATCTAACATGTGTTTTTCCTTTAAGGCAGTGATTGTGAAAGTTGAGCTTTCTTTTTATTCCATTAACAATTATTGTAATAGGAATTAGACATAACTGGTCCCTGAGTACATTTGTCACATTGACTCAATTAGGTAAACCAATCTTGAACTGACCAGGAAACTCTCAGTTGGATAGATTTCATAGTGTTAGAAGGTGCTATGCAGGCTGCTGGGGGAAGAAAGGCGTCAATGGTCATATCCAGGGCTGAACCCTACATGCTGCAGTACTGATGAGCCAGGCGAGATGTATCCACTGGTGCAATAGTGGCAGGGCAGCTAGAGGGCTAACCAGTTGATTTCTGCTTGCATTCACAGTTTACTCCACAGGAGTGATTTCCTGCCTGGTACTGTGAACCTAATGAAAAATCCATGTCAAGGAGATCAGAGGTTCTAGGATAGAACCTGCTATCGATATTTTAATAAATGATTATGAAGTCAAACTGCCCTCTTTTTTTTTTTGAGACATCATTTCTCTGTGTAGTTTTGGTGCCTGTCCTGGATCTCACTCTGTAGACCATGCTGGCCTCGAACTCAGAGATCCATCTGACTCTGCCTCCTGAGTGCTGGGATTAAAGGTATGCACCACCACCGGCTGGCCAAACTGCCCTCTTAAATATTTATGTTCATACTCATATATTTGTGCTGCTCTTGGTCAGAGAAGCTTCATTTGGAAATGAGCAGTGGTTAATGCAGAGATTCATAACTGGTTAAGTGCTGAGAATAAGTGTAAATGCTCAACCCTAAATGGGTATCTGTATCAATCCTCCCCCAACAGAAGGCTATGGGAGCATTGCAGAAGAGGGGACAGATACAATGTATGAGGTGAAGGAAGGGAAGGGACACTGTGAAATGCTATCTGTCTTCTGGATGTGACAAGGACACAGCACCTGTGGTTTCTGCACAATATCGGTACAAGATTAAGACAGTTAAAGTTCAATAGAAAACCAAGACTGCCCACATCATCTCCACACACTCAGGCCTAATCCTGCATGCACATGTCACACACCCACTTTGCCTGGTGAGCTCCCCAGAACCCTCCCTCCAGCACCATTCCCACACTCTCACACTTAGCTCTAACTGTGCAGCTTCTGCACTAGTATTTCCTGTTGAGTTCTCCAAGAATGAACACCACCTGAGCTACCTGTGCTTTCCTGGGCCAGGCTCTAGCTCTAGAAACGCAGTTCCGGCACCTGCCTTGCCTGGTGAGCTCCTCAGAACCTCACCTACCAATGTCATCCCCATACTCTCCTGCCTACCTACAGATATGCAGCTCCTGCACCAGTCTAGTCTCAGGTAAGCTAGAACCTGAGACCAGACACACAACCAATGAAATGAGTCCACATACCCAGGCACATCACAAAAACACAAACAATATGAAAATTGTATGCGCTCCTCCCCTCCCCTTCTATAAGCTGCTAGTCTTATAGAAATGTTCTCCACTGAAAATTACCCCAATAAATACCAGAACACATAATTTTAAAAAACTGTCATAAATTTCATCAGGAATTCAAAGTGTTTAAAGAAGACATGAACAAAAGTCCCAGTGAACATACAGAGTACAGAAATAAATGCTTAAATGATGTCTAAAAATACAAACATACAGCTGAATGAACTGATGAAGAAACTCCAAGATTTGAAAACTGAATTCAGTAAAGAGATAGAAATACTGATGAGAATTCAAGCTGAAATGAAGATGGACTTGAAAAAACTCAATAACCCAATTACAAAACACAGGGAAAAGCCTTACAAGCAGAATGGTTCAAGTAGAAGATAGAATATCAAAACGACTCTGAGATTCCGTCTTGCACCTGTCAAATAGCTAAGATCAAAACCACAAGTGACAGCTCATGCTGGCAAGGATGTAGAGCAAGGGGAACATCTCTCCATTGCTGATGGGAGTGCAAACTTGTACAGCCACTGTGGGAATCAATATGGAGATTCCTCAGAAAATTGGAAATCGATCTACCTCAAGACTCAACTATACCACTCCTGAGCATATACCCAAAGGATGCTCCATCCTACCACAAGGATACTTGCTCAAGTATGTTCATAGCATAATTATTCATAATAGCCAGAAACTGGAAACAACCTACATGTCCTTCAACTGAAGAATGGATGAAGAAAATGTGGTAAGAAAGGGGGGGTGTACACAAGGGAGTGTTACTCAGCTGTTAAAAAGACAAAACAACGCCAGGCGGTGGTGGTGGCACGCCTTTAATCCCAGCACTCGGGAGGCAGAGCCAGGTGGATCTCTGTGAGTTCGAGGCCAGCTTGGTCTACAGAGTGAGATCCAGGACAGGCACCAAAACTACACAGAGAAACCCTGTCTCGGAAAAAAAAAAAAAAAAGGCAAAACAACAGCCTACAGAAAGGGAAAAGATTTTCACCAACCCCACATCTGACAGAGGGCTGATCTCCAAAATATATAAAGAATTCAAAAAACTAGACATCAAAATACTGAACAATCCAATTTAAAAATGGGCTACAGAGCTAAACAGATAATTCTCAACAGAATAATCTCAAATGGCTGAAAGACATTTAAGGAATTGCTCAACATCCTTAATCATCAGCAAAATGCAAATCTAAATGACTGTCAGAATGGCTATGATCAAAAACACTGAAGACAGCTTATGTTGGAGAGGATGCGGAGCAAGGAGAACACTCCTCCACTGTTGGTGGGAATGCAAACTTCTACAGTCACTTTGGAAATCAGTATCATGGTTTTTCAGAAAATTAGGAATCAATCTACCTCAAGACAGAGCTATACCACTCCTGGGCATATACCCAAGGAATGCTCAATCATACCACAGGGATACTTGCTCAGTCATGTTCATAGCAGCATTATTCGTAATAGCCAGAACCTGGAAACAACCTAGATGCCCCTCAACTGAAGAATGGATAAAGAAAATGTGGCACATATACACAATGGAGTACTACTCAGCAGTAAAAAATAATGATATCATGGTATTTGCAGGCAAATGGATGGAACTAGAAAATATCATCTTGAATGAGGTAACCCAGACTCAGAAGGACAAACATGGTATGTACTCATTCATAAGTGGATACTAGAGGTAAAGCAAAAGATAACCAGACTACAACCCACAGCTCCAGAGAAGCTAGTTAACAAGGAGGACCCTAAGAGGGACACATAGATAGCCCATCGAAGGAGAAATAGATGAGATCTACATGAACAAACTGGGGGTGAGGGGGGCGAGTAATAGAGGGCAATGAATGGAGGATGAGAACATAAGGAAATGGGATGTTCGAGCTGGAACAGGGACAGAGTGGGAGAGCAAGAAAAGAGATAACATGATAAATGAAGACATCATGGAAATAGGGATAAACAGGGTGCTAGGGAAGTTCCCAGGAATCCATAAGGATGACTCCATCTTAGATTACTAGCAATAGTTGAGAGGGTTCCTGAACTGATCTACTGCAGTAATCAGATTAGTGAATACCCTAACTGTTATCATAGAGCCTTCATCCAGTAACTAATGGAAGCAGATACAGACATCTACGGCTGGGCAACAGGCCAAGCTCCAGGAGTCCAATCAATGAGAGAGGAGGGATTCTATAAGCAAGGGACATTGAGATCATGATGGAAAAACGTACAGAGACAGTCAGCCAAACTAGTGGAAACCCATGAACTGTAGACCAATAGCCGAGGAGCCCCCATGGGACTGGACTAGGCCGTCTGGAGATGCGAGACTGTTGCTTAGCTTGAACTGTTTAAGGGGCCTGCAGGCAGGGGGATCAGGATCTGTCTCTGGTGCATGAGCCGGCTTTTTGGAGCCTAGTGCCTAAGGTGTGACACCTTGTGCAGCCCTGGTGCAGGGAGGAGGAGCTTGGACCTGCCTCATCTGAATGTGCCAGGCTCTGCTGACTCCCCATGGGAGACCTTGACTTGGAGGAGGTGGGAATGGGGGGTGGGTTGCGGGGGGGGGAAGACTTAGGAGGGGGAAGAGGGAGGGGGGATCTGTGGTTAGTATGTAAAATGAATATAAAATTTCTTAATAATAAAAATGTTTTAAAAAAGAAAAAATAAAATCATGAAATTTGCAGGCAAATGGATGGAACTAGAAAAAAAAATCCTCCTGAGTGAGGTAACACAGACACAGAAAGACAAACATGGTATGTACTCACTCATAAGTGATATGAGCTGTAAAATAAAGGATAACTATGCTACAATCCACAGACTCAGAGACTAGGTAACAAGGATGGCTCAAGTGGGAACACATGGATCTCTCTGGGTAGGGGAAATAGAATAGATTTTGTGAGGAGACTGGGGGCAGGTGGGGATAGAAACAGGATGGATTAAGTAGGGGGTGGAAGGAGAGAGTACTAGGAGAGATGACTGGAACTGGGGGACATTTCAGAGGCAAGGTAGAAACCTAGAGCAATGGAAACCCCTAGGAAGGCATGAGGGTGACCCTAGAGAAGACTCCTAGTAATGGGGTATATGGAGCCTGAAATGTCCATCTTCTATAACCAGGCAAGTCTTCCAGTAGAGGGTTTGGGACACCAACCCAGCCACAACACCTTTGGCCTACAATTAGTCCTGCCTGCAAGATGTGCTGGGGTAAAGGTGGTGCAGAACTTGTGGAAGCAGCCAAGCAATGACTGGTCCAAATTGAGACCCATGGCACAAGAGGGAGCCCATGCCAGACACTGCCTGGAGGGCCAGAAACCAGAGACCAAGGATAGAACCAAACAGGAACAGAAAAAAAAATCAATGAAATGATTCTTAATATTCTGTTATCCTCGTAGACCCGAGCCTAGCATAATCATCATCAGAGAGGCTTCATCCAGCAACTGATGGGAGCAGATGCAGAGACCCACAGCCAACCATTAGGTGGAGCTCAGGGAAACCTGAGGAAGAGGAAGAGGAAGGATTGTAGGAGCCATAGAGGTCAAGGACACTATAACAAAACAGTCCACAGAATCAACTAACCAGGTCTCATAGGGGTTGACAGAGACTCAACCAACAATCAGGGAACCTGCCTGAGTCTGACCTACATGTTCTGCATATGTGTTATGGTTGTGCAGCTTGGTGTTCCTGTGGGACTGCTAACAGTTCTTGCAGGGGCTGTCTCTGATTCTTTTGCCTGCTTTTGGGACCCTTTTCCTCGTACTGAGTTGCCTCCTCCAGCCTTCATATAAAGGGATGTGTCTAGTTTTATTATAGATTGGCATGCCATGTTTGGTTGATATTCCTGGGGAAGCCTGCCCTTTTCTGAAGAGAAAGGAGGAGGAGAAGTAGATCAGGAGGAGAGGGGAGGTGGGTGGGGCTTGGAAGAGAGAGGAGAGGAGAAACTTCAGTGGGGATATAATATATGAGAGAAGAATAAATAAAAAAATTTAAGAATTCATGGCTCGTACAATATATTTTTTTACTCTCAGTAAGACTGCCATTGTCAAATTCAGCTTTTGTCATTCACTAGCTGTGCCTAAAATTTTGCATCTTAATTTTATTTTTATTTTTTGGTATATGGGGGAATAGGCTTACCTAAAACTATTGTTATGAAAAGTAAATAGATAATACACAAAAAAGACTATCAAGCCTTGAAAAAGAAGTAGAGGAATTGAACTAATCAAGCAAATAAAATGAAAAAACAAACAAACAAATCACAGAGGGAAAACGACCAGGAACTATAGGAAACCTGGAAAAGACAAGATCGCTGAATTGTGAGCATGGAAGGAGAAGAATCCTGGGTCAAAGGCACAGACCAGATCTTCAAAAGGCTCATGGAATAAAAATCCCCAAATTAAGGACATACCCAAACAGATACAAGAAGCACACAGAGCACCAACTAGACAGGACCAGGTAATAAATTCCAGTGGCATATTATAGTTAAAACACTAATACAGAATCTATAAATAGAGGATATGAGAGCTGCAAGAGAAGAGCCATAGTCACATATGAAGGAAAACCCATCCAAAAAATAGCTTATTTCTCAATGGAAAATTTTACAGCCAGAGGAGCTTGGAGCAATGTACTCCAAGTTCTAAAAGGCCACTAATGTCAGCTTAGACTACTTTACCAAGCAAAACTATATGCTGTAGTTGAAGGACAGAGACAATCTTTCCATGATGTAAATATGCAAAAATATATGTCCACCAAACTAGCCCTATAGAGAATACTGGAAGCAATGCTTCAGACTGAAGACAGAAATAAACATAGCCAAGAAACTACAGGAAGAAAATAAACTTAGTCCTAAGTACTGAGACACAAAGTGTGACTAAGAACACAAACAAGAAACAACTACAAAAATTTTAAAAAATGACTGCAATTAACACGCACTTTTCAATAATAACTTTAAAAATATTAGTGGCCTCAACTCGCCAATCAAAGTACACAGGTTACTTAAATGAATTAAGCAACAAAATCATCTTGTTGTCTACAAGAAACTCAAGCTTTTGCCACCTACAAGAAATTGAACTCTAGGATAGGCTGAGATTAAATGAAAATGACAACACAACACAACAAAACCTCTGGGACACATTAAAAGCAATCCTAAGGAGGAAATTTATAGTTCTAAGCACCTATATTAAAAAATCAGAAATAGCACAAATGCCTTAATGACAAACCTTCAAGAATTTGGAAAAATGAAAAGAAACCAAACCCAAATCCAGTATAGGATTAGAAATAATGAAAAATAAAAGAAAACAATACAGAGAAATACAAATCTAAGAGCTGAATCTCTGAGAAGATAAATGAGATTGACAGATCACTGGCCCTATTAACCAAAAGAAAGAAATGACCCAAATTAACAGAATCAGAGATAAACCGGAAAACAGTATAACAGGCACCAGATAAATTTAGACTGTTACAAGGGAATACTTTTTAAAAACTATACTCATTAAGTTAGAAAATCCAAAAGAAATGGATGAATTCCTATATTTATCCAAACCACTGAGGTTAAACCAAGAAGAGATCAAGAACTTAAATAGTGCCCCCTTGTCTCTCAACACCTACTGCAGGCAGGAAAGCTGATCCTGAGGAAACAAGAGTGTGAGAGTTGACCCTGCTCCTGACCCTCACTTGGGAGAACAGGCTTTGCACCTCCCTTGAGTAATACACTAGAACTGACCCTGTCGACAGGGGCACAGGAGATCTGGCCCTAAGTGTGTGAGAGATCTAACCCCACCCCTCATCTGCCCTCCTCCATCCCCTACCCAGTGATGAGTGGGAGAGCTGGCCCTGAGGGCATGGAGTGGGAGAACTGGCCCTGCCTCTCACTGGCTGCAGCACTTGGGAGAGTGGGCCCTACACCTCACCTGGGCAACACAGAAGAGCTGACCTTGTTGGCCCAGGTGCAGATGAATTGGCCCTGAAGGTGTGAGAGCAGGAGAGATGACCCCACTCCCCCTCATCTGCCATGCGGTAGCATGGGTAAGAGAAAGATGCCCCCACCACACACACACTCCTTGCCACCTGTGGCAGGCAGGAGAGCTGGCCTTGGGGGCACAGGAGCCAGAGAGCTGGCTCTGCACCTCACCAACTGCAGCAGCCCTGCACTTTGCCTGGGCAAAACAGTAGAGCTGGCCCTGGTGCTATGGGTGTGGGTGTGGGTGAGCCAGCCCCCAGAGCATGAGAGCAGGAGAACTGGCCCTTCTCCTTGCTGTCTGTTACAGTGGGTCAGCTATCCGGGGCAATGGTGGAGAGCTTGCACTGGTGGTGATGATGAGGGAAAGCTAGCAGGCTGACCAACCCAGCTACCACCTGGGCTCAGAACCAGGGCTATGAGTTGGCCCACCCCAACATCTACCTCATCTCTGAACTGCTGGAGCACTTAAAGGCGCCAGACCTGCAGATCCAAAGCTGTAGGATCTCCACGACACAAGGCAACAACAGGATATCAAAGAGGAGTCCCAGTGAGGGCCCAGTATGGAGGACGTAGTAGCAGCCAGAGATTTTGAACCAGACCAATGACTCATTGCAACAATTAAGTAAAGACATATGGACTAAAGTGTATACTATGTGACTCATAGTGTCACACTACAGCTTCCATGCCCAGACTTTTTTCCCCTTTTCTTTTTGTATGTTAGTTAGCTTGTTTAGAATTGATAAAAAAAAAAAAAAGTCTAAAAAACAAAGAACTTTTTTTTTTTTTTTTGGTTTTTCGAGACAGGGTTTCTCTGTGTAGCTTTGTGCCTTTCCTGGAACTCGCTTGGTAGCCCAGGCTGGCCTCGAACTCACAGAGATCCGCCTGCCTCTGCCTCCCGAGTGCTGGGATTAAAGGCTTGAGCCACCACCGCCCGGCTAAAACAAAGAACTTAAACAGACACAAGGAATGAGAAAATTGAAACAGTAATTTAAATGCCTTCCAAAAAACAAAAACAAGAAACCCAAAACAAACAAACAAAACAAATCCAGGCCAAAGGGACTCACTGCAGGATTAATACTTCTTAAATTATTCAAAAATTAGGAATAGAAGGTATTTTTCAAAGTTCCCTCCATGAAGCCAGTATTAGTCTAATACTAAATCCAGTAAAGACATAACGACAATGCTAAAGCCAATATCCTTGATGAACATATATACAAAAATCCTCAATAAAATACTTGCAAATTGAATAGAAAAATATATCAAAAAGATCATCTACCACGATCAAATTGGCTTTATCTCAGAGATGCAAGGATGGTTCAACAGACATACGTCATTAAATGAAATAAAACATACAAATGAGCCAGATACAACAAACCCAAAGCCAACATTTATCCTTAATGAAAAAAAAAAAAACTCAAAGAAATCCCATTAAAATCAGAAGTGAGACATGGCTGTCCATTATCATCACTCCTTTTCAATACAGTGAATGAAGCAGGTTGATAAATAAAACGCTGATTGGCCAGTAGCCATACAGGAAGTATAGTATAGGCGGGACAGTCTAACTAAAAACAAACAAACAAACAAACAAACAAACAAAAACCAGAGAGATGCTGCCAGCCACCACCATAAAAAAACAAGACATAAAGATACCTGTAAGCCATGAGCCACGTGGCAAGGTATAGATTTATAAAAATGGGTTAATTTAAGATGTAAGATCTAGCTAACAAGTCTGAACCATTAGGCCATACAGTTTTAATTAATATAAGCCTCTGTATGTTTATTTGAGTCTGAGTGGCTGTGGGCCTGGGCGGGACTGGAGAAAATTCCAGCTACAAAGCAGCACTGGCTGGAGCCATAAGACAACAGAAGGAAATTAAAGACATACAAATAGGAAAAGAAATCGAATTATCCCTATTTGCAGATGATATGTTCTAATACATGATATAACAAAAATTCTACCAGAAAACTTTTTAGAAATGATCAACACTTCAGAAATGTGGCAGATTACAAAATCAACTTTAAAATTCAGTAGCTTTTCTATATGCCAATAACAAATGTGATGAGAAAAGGAGCATAGAAACTTGCCACTCAAAATTGACTTTAAAAAGAGTCCTAAACAAGGGATGGAAGACCACTACATTGAAAACTTTAAATATTTGAAGAAAGAGATTGAAAAGGACACGAGAGGATGAAAAAACCTCCCCTGTTTATGAATTTGTAGAATTAATACTGTGAGAATGACTATCCTACCAAAAGCAATTTACATATTCATGCAACCCCAAATCAAAATTCCCACAACATTCTTCACAGAAATAGAAAAAAATTCTAAAATTTATATACAACTGCAAAAGACCCTCGATAGCAAAAGCAATCCTGAGCAAAAAGAACAATGCTGGAAAGATTACCATGCTAGATTTGAAGACAGGTTACAGAGCTATAAAAACATCCTGATAGCATAAAACAGATAGAGATCAGTGGAACAGAATAAAAGTCTCAAACAAGTATATGTAACTATAGCCCTCTGATATTTCACAAAGATACCAATATACACCCTGGAGGAAAGACAGCAACAAACAGTACTAGGGACATTAGATGTCCATATGTAGAAGAATTAAAATAGAACCGTATTTTTCAACGCACAAACATAAACTCCAAATGGACAAAAGACTCCAAAGTAAAACCAGAAACACTGAAACTGGTAGAAGTAGAAAATATGGCACACATACACAATGGAATTCTAGTCATCTATATAGAAAAATGAAATCATAAAATTCGTAGATAAGTAGATGGAACTAGAAAATATTCAATTGAGTGAGGTTACTCAGACAAAGAAAGACAAACACCGCATGTTGTCTTTTATTTAGGGATCCTAACTCAGCATCTTTAGACATCAATATATAACCTGGAGTAACTGCAGAAACCAGGAAAGTGAAAAGGGACCATGGGGAGGGGTACTCTAGAGAGAGGGGTAGGCACAGGTACTATGAATGGGTAAATGGGAGAAATGAGGGGGCTTTAACTGGGGAGAAGGGAGGGAGGGCAATACAGAGGGAAAGGAAGTAAGAGATAAATAATACTAAGGATGTTTGAAATGTCATATATTTACTTAATATATATGTGTAATATTTAAGTGTACACACACACACAGTTTGCATGCAGTTATGACAGTTGGGAGGGATAAGGCTTCCCCTACAAAACCATAGACCATCTAACAAAAACCCCACTGCTAGGCATGGAAAACTTTCCTTCGAGTTGTTAGTCAGGGGTTCATGAGATTCCCAAGCAACAGAGGCTATTGCAATTGCCCTGAACCTGAAGACAAAACCCTGTTTCTGAAGACACCATACACTTCAAACAGGACTTGGAGGAACTGAGCTGTATCTGACCTGGAGGCTTCCTTCCTGAAGACTAGCTTGCATAGTCCCCAAAGGTGCTGTGCACTGCCAATGCCAATAAAGGACAACAATCAATAGCCCTACCAAGTTGTAATGCCTAGGAACCACAAAAATTACCAGAAGACCAAGATATCCCCAAGTGTGCAATAGTGCAACATATATCTTGAAGGATAGCCAACAACTTTCTAATTGAACTTAGTAAGGCCTGCTTAAGAGAAAGAATCTCGTGCCTGGTAGTGTAAACCTGTCACTGGTGAGATCATGGAGCCTAGAGAAGAACCTACTCTTGTATAATATTAAAAGGACCAGCCTTAATATTATACTTCCCAGGGGCTCAGAAGAGAAAACTATGAACGGTGAGAATTATTTTCAGGAAATAAATCTAAGTACACCAAGCTCTTTGTTGTCTACTTTATTCCTCTGAGATAAAATCCTATCTACACAGCTTCAGTTCTGTTCTCGTGCCTAGCTCCTTTCTTGCCTGATTTCTCTCTACCTTTATCTACTGTTCCCTCTAAGTTCTATCTTAATTCTCTCATCTTTTTTTATTTTTTTTATTTTTATTTTTATTTATTTTTTTGGTTTTTCGAGACAGGGTTTCTCTGTGTAGCTTTGCGCCTTTCCTGGAACTCACTTGGTAGCCCAGGCTGGCCTCGAACTCACAGGGATCCGCCTGCCTCTGCCTCCCGAGTGCTGGGATTAAAGGCGTGCGCCACCACCGCCCGGCCTAATTCTCTCATCTTAATTCTGCTTCATCTAGGTCCTTCTCATCTTGTTCTTACCCAGCTAGTACTTCCCCATTTGGATCTTCCTCATCTTCCATCTCGTCCACACATTCTCTCTGGTCAAAATCCTCCTTA
>CABHPP010127020.1:0-16189 GCA_902168425.1 Peromyscus attwateri
GAATCTACAGTACAAGTTCAGCCTGTTTGCCTAGACAGTATCAGCACATTGGAACAGGAGCGGTGGGGCTGGTAGCCTCAGTACAACAATTTCCCACTACAACCTGCCACTTCTTGTAGCACTAAGTCACTGCTGGGCTGTAATTTCTTCTAAAATATTAGGGCTTCTAACGTCCTAAGCTCATTGTCCAGCAAGAACATGATAGTCTGGGAAGATCTGCAGGCATATTCACCACAATGAACACACGGACGCAGCATGGCCGTCACCCACAAGAACAGAACTGCATTTGCGCACGCCCATCCAAAGGGTCTTAAAAGCATTCACTCTGGGTGCCTCCAGGGACGAGTGGTTTCTCTCCACTTGAGCTCCAGCTGTGCAGATGACTTCTGGCTCCTTATGGAAAATATTAGTGCATGACATGATTTTCTCCTAAGCTGTTTCTGCTCAGGCGGAGTTGAGTTTGGGGAAGTAGGAGCTGTCTATTCTTGTCCAATTTTGATGGACAAAGAGCTCTGGCTTCCATCCTGTCAGTCTCCACAGAACACTCTCCTCATTAGGAGTAATCTGTGGGTGACTCATGCGTTCCTGCGTGTTTGATCTTCCCAGATAAGTAGAACCAGCCTTGCTTATGGCTGGCATGGCGTGGCCTGGTTCCCGAGTCTGGTGTCTTTGGAGTCTGGGGAATTCTTTTAAACCTGAGGTTTCCATGGTGACACACAGGACATTGTATGTTTGTGTTGGGTTAACTCCGAGGACCTATTAGGGACCCACCTCTGGTTTCTCTCTTTCTTTTTTTTGGGGGGGGGGCATGTTCCACGTTGAAATGGGCTGCGTGTGGTAAGTGATGTGGTATTGACTGATAGAAGAAGGCAAAGGGTGCATCATGGAATTTAAAGATGAATCCCAACCCGGAAGTCCTCACACATCTCTGGTTTGCTGATGATTAAGGAGGACCACTGCCAGGGAGTTTTCCTGGTCCTTCAGTTCCTGCACTGAACAATAGCCACCGCTCTGGGAACCAGTTGTGTCTGTCACCGTTTCTTCATGGGGGTGAATTTCTTGGCCCCTGGAATTGGTGGACTCACTTCTTACCTGATGATACATTTGGGGAGCACACCAGGATTCTTGGCCATCCTTGGGGGGGGGGGTCCAGTTTTTGCACCGAGGTATTCAGCAAGGACTGCAGAGCAGTGGAGGCTTCTGAGTTTACAGGGGTCTCTGTAACATCCGCTTGGAAGATGGCATCTCAAGTTAGGTGACATAAGAACATAGGGAAAAGCATTCGACTAGGGACTGTGCCTGGGTTTGGCTGAAGTGATGATACAGAAAGTGGTAAGTTTCTAAGGGAGGCTAAGGGTGCTTGCAACCCGTGTAACATTTGTGCAAAGATACTGCTCTTTGTTACTGAGACATCTCTGTGAATCCAGCATCATTCTGAACACTTAGGGGGACTAATTTTGTTTTAGCCTTCTCATTCTCCAAGGGGGTCAGTTATTGGTTGCTCTTCTGTTGTGCATATAAAACATTCTGACCAAAGGCAGCTTGGGAGGGAAGGGTTTCTTTCAGCTTACATTTTCAGGTAATAATTTATCACCAAGGAAAGTCGTGGCAGGAACGGAAGCAGAAGCCTTGGAGGCTGCTGCATCCTGGCTTGCTCTCTGGTTCATACTCAGCTAGCTTTCTTATACTGCCCAGGTTTACCTGCCTAGGGATAGTACCTCCTGCAGTGAGCTTGGCCTTCCCAACCAACAGTGAACACAATTCCTCACAGACATGGCTTCAGGCCACGCCAGTGTGGGCACTTGTCCAACTGAGAGTCCTCCAGATGACTTTGGGCTGTGTCGAGTTGACAGCTGAAGCTAACTAGGACAGGAAGTTTTTACTGTGATCCCGATTATACAAAGGAGGAAGTGGAGGCAGAGAAGCTGGCGAGGGACACCCGGAAGGAGAGAGCCTGTGGTGGAACTGTGACCCCCTTCTCACCCTGGAGTTCTGAGCCCCATGACCCCTCTGCTTACGAACGCCACAGAGCACCACAGAGAAATCCAGTGTCAGTGACACCGAGGCTTAGAAAGAAAGCTGAAAGCTTGCATGCTGGAGGCCCAGGTGAGGCTGGGCTTGGCCTTCCTGGGTTTCTGTGGTCCATGGAGGTGGAGCCATCTGGCAGAAGCAGAAGTGTTTTCCTGATTTCTGCTTGGTTAGCTCCTACGAGCAATCTGACAACGACCCAGCTGAGAGCAGAGCCAATGGGTGACCACCCAAAGCCACGGTCAAGATTGTGGCTGATTTTATTGGTCAGCGATTCCTTTGAATGGAGAACAGAACAATCCAGAAAACAGTTCTGCTGGTGATAGAGGTCTAATTGGAGGTGCGTTTCCATACCTTGTCAACTTCAACTGAGAATTGGGTGCAAGAGGAAAGGGGACAGGTGGAGGTATTCAGAGGACAGAACCAAAAGGAAGCTAGTGACATCAGCCAGCACCATCAGCCCACATGTTTCCTCTGGAAGCCTCCCGAGAACTTTGGGGTGAGGACCTGGGGATTCAGTTGGTTTGGGGAAACTTTATGGAGATTGCCTCTTCAGCATTTCTGGGGCCAAATCATTTGCCATTTCCAAATCTCTCTCATCTCTATGTAGAAATGAAGAGAGGGTTTCCATCCTCAGAGTTGTTAGAGTTCTTGGAGGCAGTTGGTCCTGCTCTGTGTCCCTCTGCTCCCTATTATCTGGGGAATGTGTTTGGAACAGAGAAAGAGCTGCCCTTTCTGGATCCTAGTCCTGACTCTTCTTCAGGAGGTTTTGAGTGAGCTAGACTCTGAGAACTCTTGGGAACATGCTTTGTTCTTCAGGACTGCTCCTTAGCCGGTTGTCTGTGAGCTACTCTCTGAAGGAAATTGCACAGTGCAGGTAGGAAGGGGGGCTCTGAAAGGAGCCACTGTCCTCTGCAGATGTGGTCTCTTCTTTCCACACATACTTTTTCTGACTTGACAAAAATTTGCAGGAGTAGCAACTATATGGATATATGGTTAGGGGCTAGGGGCTGTGGAAGATGAGTTCTCATCTGTAAGCCCTGTTCTTGTGGACTAAGGCCAGCTTGATTTCATGGTTTATTGTGCTCAGATATGAGGAGAGCAGCCCATAGCTGGAGGGAGATTCACAGACCCTGTCCCTCTTCAGTGACCTCCTCCCTGAGGTAACAAGCATAAAGGCAGAGATGTGCTCCACTGGGTGACTAAGGGTCACATAGTGGGCATGTGGCTTGCATGGTGTGGGGACAGGACACTTGTTTATGGTGCTTGAGAAGTTTAAACTGTGAGGATTTTAGTGTCTGCAGGAAACTGGGCAGGGTGTGCTGACCTCAAATTTAGCAGCTATAGAGAAACATACCTCATGGGAACTTGCAGACCCCTAGGCAACAACACTTGCCCAGAACAGCAGCAGGGGAGGGCCACGACTGCTGTGTGTGTGTGTGTGTGTGTGTGTGTAACTCTGGGTTTTTATGAAAATCTTTGGTTTCTAGAATCTTCTAACTCTGACTGTGTGTAAGACTCTGGGTCTACACTAACTTGCTGGTATCTCAGAGGAGTGTAGGCTGGGCTTAGGGTCAGGAGATGAAGGAGGTTTAGGTATGTGCATTTGTTTAAGTACATTCTTTATAATATTATCATAGCATAGTAGTTTGAATGTAATTGGCTCCCATAATCTGATAGGCATTATTAGGAGGTGTGGCTTTGTTGGAGGGGTATGGCCTTGTTGGAGGAAGTGTGTCACTGTAGAGGCTGGCTTTGAGGTTTCCTATGCTCAGGGTACCTCTCAGTGTCTCAGTTGACTTCCTGTTCCCTGTAAAATTTAGGACTCTCAGCTACTTCTTCAGTACCATGTCTGCCTGTATGCCACTGGCCATGCCCCACACCGTGGTGATAATGGACTGAACCTCCAAAACTGTAAGCGAGCCACCCCAATTAAATATTTTTCTTTTAGAAGAGTTGCCATGGTCATGGTGTCTCTTAACAGCAATATAGACCCTAACCAAGACACACAGTAAATTAAGTATATAGAATATTTGATATTATACACACACATATAAAATCTTTGCTGTTCCTTTTTTGTTTTTAATGAAAAACATTTGTTTTCATACAATATATGCTAATCATTGTAACACAAATTTCTAAATGGTCTTTTAATAAAAAAAAAAAAAACAAAAACCCAGAGCCAGATATTGGGGTAAATGCTGAAAGATCAGAGAGACAAAGGAACAAGCTACTGTTAAATCTTATGTTTAGGACTCCTCAGCCTGAAAAGACTTCAGTCAAAAAGCTTCTAGTTCCTGTCTACTCACACCTAATATACCTTTCTCCACCCAGCCATATTACTTCCTTCTTAGTGTTGGGATTAAAGGTGTGTGCCACCACTGCCTGGCACCTATGTTTAATCTAGTGGCTTCAGGCAAATTTTATTAGGGTACACAATGCATCACCACAAATCATGCCTTTTCCTCTACCTGCTCCTCCCAGATCCCCTCGCCTGCCTGTCTACCCAACTCCATGCCCCTTCTTTTTCTCTTTCTTCAACAAACAACAGCAGCAGCAACAACAACAAAAAACCCCAAGAAACACACCCACTTCACAAACTACAAAATTAGAAACCAAAATATGCCAAAGACCAATAAGACAAAAAGTGCCCATATAAAGCTTTATGAGACAAAACGTCTTCAAAAATTCCATTGAGTTTGTCTTGTGCTGGCATTTACTCTTGGATGTGGGGCCTCCCTGGAATGTGGTGAATGTAGACAGTGAAAAAACTGATTTTTTCTTTTGCAAGCAGGTGTCACTTACAGATAGCTTCTTGGTTAGGGATGGAAGCCCATGTCTGCTTCTGCATCTCAATGCTGGAACTCTGTCTGGCTTGAACAGGTAAAGGCCCCATGGTTCTGCCAGAGTCTCTGTGAGTTCATATGCAGGACAGTCCTGTTGTGTCTGGAGTCATCCATCACCTCTGACTCTTATAATCTTTCTGCTTCCTCTTCTGCATAGGTCCCTGAGCCTGAGGGGAAGGGCTTGATCATTCCAGTTAAGATTTGATGTTTCAACATCTCTCACTCTTTGTATACTGTTCAGTCGTGAGTGTCTGTATTAGTTCTTTATTATTTTTTCTTTTCTTCTTTTTTCCCTCTATTTTTATCTTATGCATATGGACGTTTTGACTGTACCTTTGTCTGCATCATGTGCGTGCTGTGCCTGAGAGTCTAGAAGAGGGCATTGGAGCCCCCGGGGACTGGGGCTTGAACTGAACTCTGGTCTTCTGGAAGAGCAGCCAGTGCTCTCAACTGCTGAGCCATCTCTCCAGCCCCTCTGTTTTTAATTATTAAATCGCAGTTTTTTTAAAAATTTATTGCACCTGTGTATGTATGTGTATACACATGTGACACAGTGTATGTATGAAAGTCAGAAGGCATCTTGCAGAGGTGTGTTGACCATGTGAGTTCTGGAGATCAAACTCAAGCTGTCAGACTTGGTGGCAAGCCTCTCTACCCACTGAGCCCTCTTGTGAGCTCTGTTTCTTTTATTTCAAGGAGAGTGAGCCAAAGGGACAGCACTGGAGATGAGGTAAAGAGGGTCCTGACAAGAAGTGTGAGATTTTGGCCCTCTGAGAAGGTCTTCCTGTGAAGCAGAGTCAACTTCTACAGCCCTTCCCGAGCAGCAGTGGTGCCCAGGGAAAAGGAAACAAGGCCCAGGCCTGCATCCCTGGAGGAAGTGGCACTTATGGAACCTTGTGCTTTTTTTTGGGGGGGGGATCTTATGAGAAAACCCATTAAAACTGATCTGGGTGGTCAGTGAAACCTGGATATAAAGTGCGCCCTTCTTCAAATTCTCTGCCTGTCAACTTTCTATAGGCTGCTCTTACCATTGAAGGTTTTGTTTTTATTCTTCATTGCAAAATACATACAACATAAACATTACCATCGAAACTATTTTTGAATATCTTTTATTTATTCATTGACAGTTTCATACATGGATACAATGCATCTAATTATGCTCACCCCAGCTCCCTGCTCTCCTAGTCCCTCAATGGCCCCTGAGCATGCCCACCCCTTTATGTCCTCTCCTTACTTTTATAACCCACCAAGTCCACTTAGCTGATCTGTATTGACTGATTCTGTTGGCTCAGTCCTGGTAAATGTAGCTGCAGGAGTTCATGAGTGCCATGGTCGTGCTATGTCCAGAAGTGTTTTATAGCCCTCCTCCTCATCCCTCACCTCTTACATTCTTTCTGCTCCCTCTTCCCCTGTGTCCCTAAGTCTTAGGGAGTGGATGTTATTGATATAGATGCCCTGTTTAGGACTGAGCATGCAATAGCTGCTTATTCCCAGCACTTTGACCAGTTCTGTGTTTCTGCGTTGCTGCTCACTGCAGAGAGAGGCTTCTCGAATCTCTACTTGAAAGCATCAGTCATCTGTGGGTGTAAGCATAAATATTTAGAAGGCAGTTGGACAACATGCTGCTTTAGCAAAGCCACAGTTGCATGTTCCCTGCTATGGACTATGATGAAGCTTTCAACACTAAGCATGAATTCCCTCCTGTGGATCAGGCCTTAGAGTGAATCAGAAAGCAGTTTGTTACACCTGTAACCTTTATGCCTCTATTGCAACACTATACCATTTAACTTTTTCAAGTGGATAAGTCAAAAGTTATTCGTCACTTAGAGGCACAGGGAAAGTGCCCATAGAGTTCTGGATAGCCTTGTTGGGCAGTTCACAGGGAGTATCCTCTTGGCTTAGGAGGACCTGTAGGGCACATGCCCACAAGGGAAGATAGAAGGACTTGATAATGCCCTTTGTCAGTTCTCTAAGCTCACTGAGAAGACTCACTGAATATCTTAATAAGCTCATACAAAATTTTGTTATATAAAGGATTACTTTTTCATGCATTTTTACAAGGAAAGAATCCTTTACAGCAGCATACACCAATTTTAGCGTGTATAAACCCAAAGGAAAATTAGCCCTTTAATTTTGTTTTGAAGGAGATAGCCAAATACATTTTCCTAGATTCTGAAAATATTGTTAAAGACTTCTAATCTTGTTATTCAATACCTTTGATGTTAGATAGCTGCTTGATCAATTAACTATAGGAATACTAGGAAAAGTTTTTTTTTTTTTTCCTTGAGAGTTGTAATGTCCTTAGAAAGAGGCATTCACTCTTTGGGACAAAAATCACAAATCAGTTCTGGTTAGTTACTGACTTAGATGATTATGTTTTAAACACTTAATATTAAAAAATTTCATGTATGTGTGTACTCTTCAATTGTTAAGTTTCCTGGAAGCAGTTTTGGAAGTAGACAAAATCTGCATAACAATGACTCATTGTGCTCACCTGCATTACTTGAGTCAAGTCTCACAATCTCATTTATTCTTCTTATGAAATCTGTGTTTCTGTGCCTTTTGTCACTCATAAAAACAAGTATTTGCAGAGTTTTGGCATAAAATATCATTTAGAAGGGCTGGAGAAATGGCTCAGTGCTTAAGAGCACTTTTTGCTCCAGCAGAAGATTTTGGTTTGGTTCCCAGCACAACCACTTGTAACTCCAGCCAGGGGCTCTGACCTGTGAGAGGCCCCTCCCACATTTTCCCCAGGGTACTCTTGAGAAGGGAGGAGTGAGAAATATTTAGATAGAAAGATAGAGGGGAGAGCAACAGATAGAAACACAGGATAGCCTCAGGAGGGCCTGAATCCTTATCCACTGGCCCCCTCTGTCTCTTCAAAAGGACTTTTTATAGGAATGTTAAGGGGCGGAGCAAAAGACCTCCCCCTAGCACAGCCAAGTGCAGACCCTTCCAATCATCTGGTAACCATACACGTAGTCAAGCAATCCTCTAATGCAGCCCTGCTGGGTAAAGCTAGTTCAGATCTCATTAGTAAACCTCTGTGGGCCTCCCATACTCCACCCTTTTGATATAATAAAGGGCCCTCCAGGCCCCTCAGATAGACTGTGCCTGTGTTAGGTCATCCTTCTTGATTAATTTTATGTGCATACATTCACGAAGCTATCAAGAAGAAAGTTGCCCATCTTTGGCTACCAGCCTCTGGCAAGAGGGGGTACAGAACTTAACTCAGCTCTGACCCAGGTCCCTGCTAAGAGCTTGTAATTATCCACAGTGATCTCCATAGCTGCCACACCTCCCAGTAAAGGAGTAGAGGATAATAAAGATAGAATATTGGAATGGGTCTAAAGTGATTACAGCAGTCTTAGCTGATTACCAAGCCCTTTTCTAAATCAAAACTCTCTCCTAACAGATGTTCAATAAAATTTTCAAGAGACTATTTTGATTCCCTGGAGTAAATAGTCATTTCAGAACACTTCAAAGTATCCACTCAAGTAAACAAAAACCCAGGCTGATTATAAAGACATTTTAGCTGTTTAAGTATCTCATGTATACATGTGTTCCTACCACAGCAGTAGAGTTTCTATACAAACTAACTTAATTGTGGGAGGCCTACCTGTTTGTGGGAGGTCTACCCCTTTCTAAGCTGAAACAAAATGAGTACAAACGTCTAGGAAGAAGACAGAAAAGTTCCCCTAATTATGACACCTTCACTTAAGTTTTCCAGGGGCCACTGAGACCATAACATTATATTTTGATCTATCATAAAGAGTGTTCAAATATATCTGAAGGTAAAAAGTAATAAAAACTTCAAGATGCTTCTAATGTTATTGATTTGGTTTATCCTTTAAAAATTAATGTTACCTAATTTGTCCAGACTAGACAGATGATAAAAAACAATCCTAGTACATATTTACACTTTTTACAAACTTACTTTTAAACTTACAACATTTAAACTTTTTACATATTTACAAGTAGCATGAGTATCATTATACATATTTACACTTTTTACAAGCTTATATTCAAAAGGAAATTCTATATAACTATTTTACAAACTTTAGCATATACATCGAGAAGAGATTTCTTAAAAGAACTATTTATATTATTCTTCCAACAAGACAGAGAGTTTGCAAATCATGAGTAATTATAGAACTGAGCTGCTGTAAATCTCTTAGAAAAAAACTTCCTGCACAGCTATTAGGAACCATCTTTCTTTCTTAAAGGAGCCTGAATTGAAACAGAAGCAGTGTGGCTCCAGGTTCCATTTCATTCCAGCTTTTCTGGAGAAATATCAGCAGCTACTGTATTATTAGAACTGACATTTCTTTGTTCTATACATCTCATCAAACTCAGGCAGTCATCAAGCTTCTGAGGGTACAATTTCCCCCTTCTTAATTTTTTGAAGCTGCATCTTAAGATTGCCATGAGCTCTTTTAATGATGCCAATGTTTCTCTCTTGCATCTCAAGCACAACCCAAGTTTCTTGTTTGCCTGTAAATTTTTTCATACCTAAAGCATTTTCCCAGTGTATGGACCACTTTCTCTTACTTTTTTAAGGGTTTTAAAGTGACTTGAGAAGCATCATTAGCATCTTAATTGCTTCCTGGCAAGCATCACCTGTTTCTTGTTTTCGGGAAGTAAAGCTAAGCTTTCTAGCAGTGTTTGGAAAAAAGCAGAGTTTTTTGGGCAGCACAGTACCTGTAGTATTTCCCTTGCACATTTTTCTGTTCTGTTATGGGGAAACATTTGAAAGTTTTTTGTCCTGTTCTGTTTACGTTGTCTTCAGGGCCTGCTTGCCTATGCTGCATCACTTTTATGAACTACATTTCCCAAGCTACCTTTCAGATCTTGGAGAAAACTCAGCTGTGACCAATTGCAGGTCCCTGCTTTGCCACAAGAGGTTTCTTTTCTTCCCTAAGCTCATATTAGGACACCTGTGTTACTGTTTGACAGATGTACCTCCCTAATCAGACTTTTAAGAGCTTTTTCAGAGAGATCCCTCCCCCCCACGATAGATCTTCTACTTGTCCCTTACCCCAAGATGCAGAATTCCTGATGCCTCGGCTGTGACTCATTTCCTCTGCTAACTGTTTTCTGTTCTGGGGGTAGAGGCCTGAGTCCCCAGTTCTGTACGGGCAAAGTTTGCTTCAGCTTTTCCCATATTGCAGCTACTGCTAGGAACTCAGACCCTGCCTTTTTTTTTTCCTTGTAGGGAGGATCCCAAAGCCTCCACTGCTCCCTCCATGCCAGCAGCCCCTCCCCTCCTCTGCTGAGGCTCCACCCTGGTGGGAAGCTGACCCTGCTTGGCTTTCTGCCTGCACTCTCTTGGGCATAGGCTCTGGCCACAGGGAACTCTGATTAGGGTCTGAAGTGTCTGCTATTTTTCTAATACTGTCTTGAAGGGGAGACAGGACTAGAAGAGAGGATTTGCCATGTTACAAGAGATTTTTTTTTTTCTGGGGCAATTACAGATGATTTTCCCATTCTGATAGCTGTTATTTCCAGGTGAATCTAATTTTGCCCTTACAGGAAGAAAAGAGATCAGAGAAGGAAAGACCTGAAAAACTTTTCAGTGTTTGAGAGAAATATTACTAAGTTTCTTAAGTCTTCCAGTTCCTCTCTTGTCTGCCTCAGGGAAATTTTTTCCCCCTAGTCACTCAGGGCTTAAAGCTAAGCTATCCACAGGCCAAAAGTTTCCACAGGAACCTTTTTATGTCCGTTTTCTTGAAGGTGTTTTTTCATGACTCCAATTCTTCCCCAGGAGTCTGCATTCATAGTCCCAAGAACACAGCTCCTCTGTCTTGTTGTTTTACTATCTTACCCTAAGTTTTTTTCTACACTATATTCCTATATTCTACCTTATCCTGTTTCTTCTTACACTATATTCCTAACTTGTGTTTTTTTCCCTAGTTTTTATAGGTAGAAATTAAGAGAGAGAGAAAAAAGAAAGAAACCTAGATAGAGAGAGATACTCGCTGTAGCCTAACTTTTCACTTCAGCATTTATTTCAGTTGCCTTACTTTATCTATACTCCTGAAAATAGAATACCCCCATCTTCATTATACTACATAACCCAGACATGCCCAACTGCTTCCTATGGGGCCCCCAAACCCCCTTTCACCAAGTCCCTGTTCCCTGTTCCTGGTGCCATCTGTGGGGGGGGGGGGGGCTACCCTTCTCTCTGTGGGAGGCCCACTCCCACTTTTTCTCCAGGGTACTCTTGAGGAGGGAGGAGGGAGAAATATTTAGATAGAAAGATAGAGAGGAGAGAAACAGATAGAAACACAGGATAGCCTTGGAGGGGCCTAGATCAATATCCACTGGCCCCTTCTGTCTCTTCTAAAGGACCTTTTATAAGAAGGCCAAGGGGTGGAGCAAAAGACCTCCCCACAGCACAGCTAAGTGCAGACCCTTCCAATCACCTGGTAACCACACACATGGTCAAGTCATCCTCTTCTGCAGCCCTGCTGGGTAAAGCAAGCTCAGATCTCACCAGGAAACCTCTGTGGGCCTCCACACTGACCCCCTCTTTTGACTTGTGCAGGCACCAGAAACACATGTAGTGTACTTACATATATGTAGGCAATCACTCATATACATAAAATAAATCTTAAAAAATTAAAATAAATATCATTTAGAAATATAACAAGTTCCAGGACCATAATGCTGTAGACTCCTTGGGTATTCCCTGGCCTTAGTTCCTGGGGTAAATGCATTTCTCTCTCTACCCTTCTGCCCAGTCTGGCTTTTCTGACTGCAGTGTGTGTGTAAGCCCCTATATGGGACTTTTCAGCTATGTTGATGGTTTAGGACTCTGCACATTAGCCAAGTATGTCCCATACTAGAGGCTTCTCTGTCTCTTGGACAAATCTTTTTGACTTGTCTATTTCTATTTTTCATTTGGCCCAACATATCCTGAAGGCCTTTGCCAGATTCATTGAGCTGGGTATCCCATTATGGGAATGGATGTGTGTGGTTTGGTGCCTAGGACAGTAACAAGAGTCTGTGAAGCCTGAGGTACAGAGTCAACAAAATACTTAACTTTTCATGTGTCAAAAAACCAAAACAAACAATAAACCTTTCAAAATCTGCTTCCTCGGGTGTCCATTATATGATAAGAATTAAACAAAAATGATGACTGCCGTAAGTTCTGTGTCCTCCAGTCATGATGATTACAGTCACCAGCACCAGAGATGCACTCAGGAGTCTACAGCTGTGGGCCAGGAGGACTGTACTCAAAGGTCATAGCAGCTGGCTTCGATCTTTCTGTGGCCAGAAGTCCCTTGAAAGCTCATGGGACAGTCCTTAGAATACTCTTGAATTCAGTTTAATTGTTAAGGTGAAGGTTGATCCAGGGGGATTCTGTCCCCAGTTCCCTGAGAAGGGACAGAGAAGGACAGAAGCACAGGCCTACTGACCGTCTCGGGGAGAGCCCGAACGCTGCTTGCTAATGTGAAGGGCCGAGGCCCCACCAGGTGATTCAGGACTCCAGGTATCTGAGTAAGGGAAGGTTTCACTTGTCCAAGGCCCCCATTTCAGGGGACACACCTTTCAGGGGAAGGTGGTGGGACAAGCTCTGGTGGCCTTGTAGGAGCAGACCCATGTGTCTGATGGTTCACATGCATTCTAGAAACTTGAAATCTATGTGTACCAGCACTCCGATGGACTGAATTGGATGAAATCACTCCGAATTGGCTATGAGGCTCAGTCAGAGGTTGCTTACAGGATTCAAGCACTGCCTCTTGAACTCACATATGAGTCTTTCTCAGAACCCTTTGCTGAGCACATGGAGCCCCAAGCCTCACTCAGGGATACTCACACACTCTGAGGCAGGTGCTGAGGGCACTAGATATTTACTGTCTGGAATCTTCACCATGAAAAGTTGGGCAACATTGGATAAGCTTTGGCGACCTGTATCCCTCCATCAGAGGAGACTGTGTGGGGTATCAGTGTGTGACCTGCCCTTGGAAGTGGATGTGCTGAAGTGGTGTTCTCTCCAGGACTCAGAACTAAGCCAGATGCTGTTTAGCATGTGAGGTCATTATTTCTGCTGACCTATACAACCACAGACACAGGTTGGTTTGCTGGCTAATAAAGGGCTCTTAGAAGGACCAACTGTCCCCTCTGGGCATGCTTTCAGTTTTTTTTTTTTTTTTTTTTTTTTTTTTTTTTTTTTTGAGACAGGGTTGCTCTGTGTAGTTTGGTGCCTGGATCTCACTCTGTAGACCAGGCTGGCCTTGAACTCACAGAGATCCGCCTGGCTCTGCTCCTGAGTGCTGGGATCAAAGGCATGCGCCACTGCTGCCAGGCGCTTTCAGTCTTTTGGTCTGTACAAGTGGGCTCAGAATAAGTCCGCAGCTCTGGAAAGAAGAATGAAGACATAAAGAGTTGCTCGTTCACCCACATGAGTTTAGGTCACGGATAAAGCTTCATGGCATCAGAGCTGGAGATGAAGTGCTCTTCTCCAGTGAGAGCTTGTGTGCTGATGTTTCAGGCCTGCTCAGAGCTGTGGGAGGCTCTGTGCTTACAGCAGGCAGGCTGCCACAAGCTGGAAGACTGGGTATTGCAAAGAAGAGGATGAGCTGGCCTCTTAGCATAGGGATCAGGATTGCTTGTGAGCTAGCCCATGTCCTTGCTCATCTGCAGCCTCCTAGTCATGCATCCAGCTCCTTCCCCGTGACAGTGAGAGGAGTCACTTGGAAGCTGATTTTTTTTTTTTTGGTTTTTCGAGACAGGGTTTCTCTGTGTAGCTTTGCGCCTTTTCCTGGAACTCGCTTGGGAGACCAGGCTGGCCTCGAACTCACAGAGATCCGCCTGCCTCTGCCTCCCGAGTGCTGGGATTAAAGGCGTGCGCCACCACCGCCGGCCGGAAGCTGATTTTTAATTTTTTTTTTTTAAGACAAGGTCTCCTGTGATCTAGGCTTGCCTCATTTTTGCTGTAGCCAGAGATGGCTTTGAACTTTTGATCTTCCTGCTTCCACATCCCGAATGCTCGGATTACAGGTGTGTACCAGCACATCTGGTTATACAATGCTGGGGATTGAAGCTAGGACTCTGTACAGGCAAGTACTCTACCAGCCCCTCAAATGGGTTTGAAACTGCTGTCTGGGGAGTGGCTGCTAGAATTGCTCCCTACAGCGAAAGGTCTCACTGGAGACAATGTCTTGGCCTTCTCACAAAGGAAAAGATCCTAATTCATCACAGAGAGAAACAAACAATTGGCAGTTCCTGGTTGTCACTTGCTCTTGGTGGGGCCAAGACCAGTATCGCAAAATATCCATAAATTCATCTTACCCACAACCTAATTCAGACAAGTGTGGAAAATTCCTTCCAGGTACCTTGGGACCATCACCTGCCCCCTCTCCTGACCCATGATGTGATATGACTTCAAGTGGCTACAGCTGTGAATGGCTCTTGCTTATTCTGTGACTGGAAACATTTTAGTTCCCATGGTCCTTTCTGGAATCCTCATCTGTGGGATGACTGTGCAATTGTTCTTCCCATTGGGAAGATGGGTATCAAGGTCACGGAAAACTCAGGTTTTCTATGGTAGAATTAATAATCACCCAGAAAGGAGACCCAGCCATTCCAGCCTTGCCTGGTACCTTCCAGAGCCCTCTCTGTTCTTTGGTGGGACTGAGCTGTGCAGGTATTTCCTGATGCACAAATTGAGTTATTTTCCCAGAGTGACCATGGGAAGGATCGAGTGGTCCTGCCTGACTCCATTGGGTTTAAATCAGACCCTGTAAACCATTTGCTTTATTTGCTAGTGTCAAAAGGGTAAGCAAGTGCACCTTGCTGGCCTCGGTGAGAAGCTGGGATCCACAGCCTCTGATTATTAAGACTCCAGACTGTTTAAATGGTAGTGGTGACCCCTGATAAGATGACACGTCCTGATCACTGTGATGTTTACATATCTCAGGTCATACTAATTAAGCATTTTTGGGTCCCAGGCATTTTTTTCTCATCTACATGATCAATAAGCCAAAAGGAATAAAGTATGGCAGTTTCCTCTGTCCCTCTTGAGGCAACTCTGCCCCCAGCCCTGTACCTCTCTTGTTCCACAAACCTGCAGCCATGCCTCTTGCATACCACCAAAAAATGAAATAAAATAAAAATCTACCACACACACATTTTTTGTTTTTGTGTAAGGATATTATCAAATAGTCCATGTCCTTATTTTGCTTCCCAAATACTCTTGGTTTATACCTAATTGCCTTTTTGTCCTGAGTGTTGAAATAGTTTCCCCAGCCAGCACATCTTTGCAGGGAGCCCGTCTGCTCCGACTACAATGGAAGGTGTGCATCTTGGTTATGTGTATGATCCCTTGATGTGTGTTCATGGCTGCTGCCAGGGAGGCAGCTCCCAAGGAAGGGCAACTCGTCTGGAAGGGCCCTTTTCCCAAACCGTGGAGTTTCTCATTTGGGGTGCCTGCCATTGTGGCTTTTGGGGTGCACAACCCCCACAGAGTTCCAAGAGGGGCTTCTGGGCTTTGTCGGCCACTGGAGTTAATTTAGACGCGGTCTCTCCCCTCCTGAAGTGGAGCTGGGGCCCATATACAAGTCAAATCTGCTATTTTTCTTTGGGCAATGATTTATTTCCCTCTTAAATTGGCTGGACCAGTTAGTTTTTTATTTTTATTAAGTCACACTATTCTTAAATGAAACTATTGATTTAAAGTCAGCTTAGTGAGGATTTAATTTGTTTTCAGGGGATTAGAGAGGTAGCACGGGATAATTTTACAATAAAGTGGACCAGGCGTGTTCCTTCACAGGCCCTCGCCTCCTTTTTTCCTTGCCAGGCTGCACAGACCTTACAAATTTTCAAGTGAATTGTGGAAATGCATTCATAAATCAGCTCTCATTCCTCTGCCTGTGGAGCGGAGATGCAGAGGGATGTCCGCCATGACCTTGCCCCTCTGTCCTTCTGGTGACAGTCCCTGTGGCTGGTGCTGTGCTGCAGACACACTCACTCACTCAGGAGCACAAGCACACACAACGCAGAGGTCCTTCTTTTTCCTGTCGTCCTGCCTCACTGTGCGCTGAATTGCTTTGTTCTGAAAACTTCTTTCATAAAATGGCAGCCATGTGTCTTTTACACTCCAAAATATTTATACTATTGTTCAGAGTTTTTTTTTTTATTTTTTTATTTTTTTTTTTTTTTTGGTTTTTCGAGACAGGGTTTCTCTGTGTAGCTTTGCGCCTTTCCTGGAGCTCACTTGGTAGCCCAGGCTGGCCTCGAACTCACAGAGATTCGCCTGCCTCTGCCTCCCGAGTGCTGGGATTAAAGGCGTGCGCCACCAACGCCCGGCC
>CABHPP010127021.1:0-36053 GCA_902168425.1 Peromyscus attwateri
TCGTAAATCCCAACTAAGACAAAAATTGGTGCCACATCTGCTGTGGCAAACTGATAGCATATTTTTTGGGGAGGACGGTGGTAGCACCTGAAGTTTGGCCTGGAAGAGCCACTGAGTACTCAGCACTCTGTGGACTGTTCTGTGGGAGCTTCCAAGATGTTGAGAGTGATGCAGACAATGGAGGCCTGGCTTGTGAAGCTGGAGCTGAAGAGTCAGCTGTGATTTAGAAGAGAATAACTTCATTGAGGTGATCTTCTGGGGTCAGCACACACAGCTGTGGTCCAGAGGGACCAAGACTCTCCCTGTTGCTGGCAGCCACACCATGATGTGTAAGAATATCCCACGTGGTGCTGGTTTTGAAGGCATGGCGGGGTCATGGAGAGCAGCTGAGGCTTGGCACTGTGTCACAGAGCTGGAGTTCCTGGAGAGAGGGCCAGAAAGGCCACTGAAGAAGGTGCAGCCTCGGTTGCAATAGAAGGCCCAGGATGGAAGGGATCATGGAGAGAAGGAGAGAAGTTGAGATTTGGCACCATATGGCAGAGTTGGAGTTCCCAAAGAGGGCCCAGGAGAAGCTATTGGTGAAGAGCAGAGACGCCCAGCATTTTGGAGATGCCAATACCATGGGATGACACCGGGGACAGCAGTAGCAGTGGAGTGGAGCCAGCAGAGCCGAGGAGACAGACTCTGAGTACTGTGGGTGGCAGAGCCAGATAAGAGCCCTTTGGAGCCCAGAAGACCATTGAGTGGACTCCAGACACTGAACATTGAGTCATTTACACTGACGGAGATTGATTTTGCTTTGTTCAGACTGTGACTGTGTCTTCTCCCCTCTTGGAGCAAGCCAGTAAGCAGCACCCCTTCATGGCCTCTGCTTCAGTTCCTACCTTGAGTTCCTGCCCTGACTGTCCTCAGTGGTGGAGTGTGACCTGAGAGCTGTAAGCAGAAATAAACACTTCCCTGCTTTGGGTCATGGTTTTATCACAGTGTCAGAATCCCTAACTAAGACACCAGGGGTAAGTGGTTGACGGGCCCAATTTTATTAATTTCTTTATGTTTTGGGTAGCTTGGAATATTAGGTCTCCATCCAAGCCAGAGAGTTCATCCACCTCAACCAGAAGGAATTCGTTTTTTACTTAATGGGCCTTAACTGCTGCTGTGCCATGCTCGGTGAGAATTTCTGGGTTGCCCTTCTGAATGGGGATCTGGTCCCACTTACCCAGGTGTTGTGGAGTAATCTTTTTGTACACTGTGAAGATGTGTCACTCTGGATTGGTGTAATAAAATGCTGAACAGCCAATCGTAGGATTTTGGGGGCAGAGAGGAAGTTGGGAAGAAGAAGAAGGTGGAGTTGCCAGTCAGACTCAGAGGAAGCCGGTCACGTAAGAGATGAGGTAATAAGCCACGAGCCACGCGGCAGCGCATAAATTAACAGAAATGGTTTAAGTTGTAAGAGCTAGTTAGAAACAAGCCTAAGCTATCGGTGAGTTATTAATATTTCATGATTAATATGTCTCTGTGTGGTTATTTGGGAGCTGGCTGGTGGGACAGAAAATTCTGCCTGTGCCCAGGATCTATCCTGAGACCAAAGATGTCTTAGGAGCTCAGTGGGCTGTGTTTGCTGGACTGAAGCCCAAGGACAGGGCCTCTGCCCCTGAGGATGGTGGGCACAGTCCAAGGAGAAGGCTCCTGAACAACCTGGCTGCAGCTGCCACAGGTGGGGATTAGAAACAGTCTTTGTGGGAGTCTGGGAGCGATGGAAAGGGTTAGGGTGTCCTGGGATGCCTCCCTGAAGGACCCCAGCACACTCCTAGCCTCCCCCCCCCCAGCCAGAAGGGAGAGGGGAGGGCTACAAACTGACTTGCTTTCCCTTCCCCCCTCTCTTTCGGCTCCTCCTTCATTGTGCCCTTCCTCTGTCTCTGCCTCTTCTCTCTCCTTCCTCCTCCTCCGCTCTTTTCTTCCCCCTCCCTTCCCTCCTCCTTCTGTTCCTCCATCCTTCTGAATAATTAGTAACCATGGACAAAGAGTTTCACCTCTCTGGCCTCAGTTTCCTCATTTGTAAAACGGCAGTAAAAATCATGTCTGTGCACAGACTGAACTAGTGTGATCTGATGTGGCATGGCCACCCGTACAAGCTTTTGCCAGCAGCTACAGGGACAGCTGCCTGTACCAAGTGCAAGAACAGTGCCTACGCCCCGAACCTTCACCAAGCAGCTAAATTCAGAAAAGTCACCATGTGCCGGGTGGTGGTGGTGGCGGTGGTGGTGGCGGCGGCGGCGGCGGCGGCGGCACACGCCTTTAATCCTAGCACTCGGGAGGCAGAGCCAGGCTCATCTCTGTGAGTTCGAGGCCAGCCTGGTCTACAAAGCAAGTTCCAGGAAAGGCGCAAAGCTACACAGAGAAACCCTGTCTCGAAAAAACCAAAAAGAAAAGAAAAGAAAAGAAAAAGAAAAAGTCACCATGCTTGGCATAAACACTCATTATCCCACACTGAAGTGGGGTGTGCAGCATGTAGCTTTACTTTTGGAAAACACAGTTCAGGTAGTGATAGGGTGACACCTGCTGGTGGGCCGGAGCTGTGCAGTCACAGGCCTCTCCGGAGGCAACCTCTCCTCTAATCAAACTCTTTTGCACTAACTTGGGTATGTATGTGTAGCAGGAAGAGGGCAGAGTGTAATCCACTTTCCTAGTGGACACGAGTCTTTTATATTACACTGTCACTCCCTGCCTAGTTCAAACCGTCTCTCTTCCTGGTCTGAGCTAAGGTCTGGCCCCTAGGCTTCCTCCCTGCCTGCCTGCCCATGTTCTATAGTCAGGAGGGCCAGGATTTTTTTTTTTCTATAGTCAGGAGGGCCAGTCCTTTTCTTTCCTTTCTTTTCTTTATTGTCTTGTTTTGTTTTCAAGACAGGGTTTCCCTGTGTAGCCCTGGCTGTCCTGGAACTCATTCTGTAGATCAGGCTGGCCTCAAACTCAGAGATCTGCCTGCCTCTGCCTTCCGAGTACTGGGATTAAAGGTGTGTGCCCTCACTGCCTGGTTTATCCTTTTCTTTCTTTCCTTTTAAAGATTTTATTTTTGTTTATGTGCATGTGTATTAATATATGTAATATATGTGTGCCTGTGGGAAGCCGAGAGAGCTGAAGTCCAAACTCAGGTCCTCTCCAAGAGTAGTCTCTGCTCTTAACTACTGAACTATCTCTCTAACCGACCTTCACCCTTTTTGGAGAAAGGGTTTCCATTCAGCCAGGCTGGCCTCAAAACAATTACTTTGAATTCCCTTCCCAAGCTTCAGGAAAACTATGATGTCAGCAGCAGCACCCTGTAGGACAGGTAGAAGATGCTTGGTTGGTACCATGCCTGGCCTCTGCTGAGAGCCTGGCAGAGGGTGGGGAAGAGGACAGAGGCATGACTGGCTCTTCTGTCCTTCAGTGCATCCAGGATGCCTTCCTGGGTTCAGACTTCAAAGACTCCTGCATTCAGGCTCTCCCTGAACAGATCCTACCAAGCTACTCAATCTGCCCACAGATACAGGAAGAGAGAGCCTGGACAGAGCACCCAACTGTCTCCCAAGTTGAATGCTTTTCAGTAGCTCTAGCCTTCAAGGGTCTCCTCTCAGCTTTAGGATCATCCTGGGGGCAAGGTGGGCTAGCAGGGAGGAAAGCTGGAGCCACAAGTCCTCTGTAGAATGGCAAGGTATCCTTGGCCCCGGCAAGAGGTCTACAACTGAGCAAGAAGTCCTGAGTCCTATGCATAGTGGTTTTTTCCACAGAACACAACAAACGTCTTCATGGGCGGAGTTATCGGAGACTATGTGGGTCCAGCCCCTCGATAGTCCCCTCCCAGGGTCCGGGAAGAATCTACAACCAGCTGATAATTAATCTTTGATGAAAAGAAATGAATCTGTGTACACAAAACTCCTTAGTCCATATACTTTATTATTCTGTGTCAGTTACAAGCTTATATTCTGCTCTCATATTTAGCTCATTTCTTGCCTGATTTCTCTCTACACTTGTCTGCAGTCCCCTCTAGGTTCTATCTTAATTCCTTCATCTAGTTCTGCCCCTTCTAGGTTCTCATCCATCTTGTTCCTTTTCATATCATCTCCTCTCCCATCTCCTTCTCTCTCCTCATCTTGTTCTTCCCCATCTCTTCTAGCCCTTCAATCTAGTTCTTTCCCATCTCCGTTTGTTCCTCTCAAGTTCTTACCCATCTAGTTCTTCCATTCTCTTTTCTCTTCTCCTCCCTCGTGCCCCGGAAGTCCTGGTATATAAAGCCAGGGCTCCAGGGTCAAACGGAGGGGTGATAAGAATCACATTGAGAGGCAATAACCATTAATTATCATTTGCAACCCCCAAAGGGAAGTGACCAATGGGGAAATGAATTAACTAAAGGCTAAATTCAGGTAATATCTAAGAAGAGGGCTCTTATGTGCTCAGCTATAGTCTTAAATGTGATTGGTAGAAAATGTTAAGAATCTATAAGTTGCTAGGTCAGTGGGAGAAAATAAAACTGTCTTCTTTTTTCCTGTGGCTCCTATCTGTCCAAGCTATCTGCCATTTTTCTGCAGGGTGGGGAAAAGTGTGCTCGGTCCCTAGGCAACCTGTGTACAGCTAGATGCCTCTGGTGGTAGTTAAAGGGAGATCTGGAACTAGAGGTAAGATTTGGGAAAGGAGGAAGTAAAGCTTCATTGGCACATCCGCCAGGCCTTCTCAAACAGGTAGCCTGGATAGTTAATTCTGTTCTTAGAGAGTACAGAGGTATCTCTGATAAGGTACTTTCCTCCATCTGGGAATGGACCTGGCCGGATGCTGCCAATGATGATAATTACAGGGAGGCTTGAACTGGGGTTCTGGCTGAGCATAGCTGTCAGCGCAGAAGGTTATCTAAATATTCCTAGAAGTGGTTAGGTAAGGAGTTAGAGGTCTATAAAGTTAGTAAGGCTGTAAGAAAGGAGGGTCTGAGCTAAATTGTGTAAAGCTGTTACTTAACGTCCACCTGACCTAGGTGGTGTCTCCTTGTGGAATTTACCTTAAATCAGGAGACTTGCATGTGGACTGTTATTATTGCTAGTCCTTGAAAGTGGCCAAGGAAGATATCTGATTCCAGAGAATGCCTTTCCTGAGGCAGTTCTCCAAATACCTGGAATGTGTATGTCCAGAGAGTGATCAGTCCACACTGTTAGCCCTTCTTAGGGAAAAGTCAACTGGGAAAACCATGAAGGCACACATGATTTTCATAACAGAATACAGCTGATATATAACAAGACAAGTGACACCAAAAACTCCTTGGGATTTGGCTTCCTCTGGAGGAATTCCCTGATTCCTCCAGGTAGTGACTTTGCCATAACCAGCTGAGTTCTTATGATATATTCCTGCAGCCTGCAGCACGGAGTGACATGTCCCTGGCTGGGTCTTGATACTTGGGGTGTTACTGGGGGTGCTGCCAGGGAGACTTGTTTTCCAGTGGCACAGTCAATAACACAAGTGATGTGAGCTATGGGGACAGTCTTTGTGGGGGCAGGCCGGCTGCAAACCTAAAAGGAAGAGAAGGGTTGGAAGTCTGGGTTAGCGCAGCCAACTAAGTTTGTTTACTTATTTATTTTGTGTGTGGGCATACATGTGCCATGTTCTGCATGTGGAGACCAGAGAATGTGGTGATATATTGTGTATCAAATAAAGCTTGCCTGAGGATCAGAGGACAGAGCCAGCCACTAGATTAAACATAGCTGCCAGGCAGTGGTGGCTCACACCTTTAATCCTAGCACTCAGGAGACAGAGGCAGAGATCTGTCTGGATCTCTGTGAGTTCAAAGCCACCCTGGACTACATGAGATTGATTGAGTCTAGGAGAGAAACAGAGCCAGGCAGTGGTGACACACACCTTTAATCCCAGCACTTGAGATCTCATGCCTTTGCTGCCAGCATTTGAGAAGCACGCATGCCTTTAATCCCAGCACTAGGAAGGAAGTGAAATGGCTGGGCAGAGAAAGGCATATAAGGCGTGAGGAGACAGGAACTAGAGTTTTTTCAGTTGAGGACTCAGAGGCTTCCAGTCAGAGGATTCGTGGAGACAGGATTGGCTGAGGAGTTGGTGAGGTGAGAAGTGGCTGTGGCTTGTTTCCTTGTCTCTCTGATCTTTCAGCATTTACCCCAATATCTGGCTCTGGATGTTTATTAAGACCAATCAGGATTCGTGCAATAGGAGGACAACTTGTGGAGTCTATTCTTCCTTCTACCACGTGGATCTAGGGGAGTGAACTCGGGTCATGAGACTTGCAACAAGTGCCTTTACCCACTCAGTAATCTCGCTGGCCCAAGACCTAAGTTTAAACCGTGTGTGCTCCCTTTCTCACCTGTTCCCAGGAACTCAAGCCTAGGCTCTGGGTGTGTCTCAACTTTATCTTGCTCACAAACTGCCCAGGGAGTATCTTTACATTACAGTTGCAGGGATGGGTATAGTGAGATCCTAATTAGTCTGAATAATAAAAACCTGGAGTCAGATATCAGGGTAAAAACTGAAAGATCAGAGAAGCAAAGGAGCAGACACAGTCACCTCTTATCTCTCCGACCCCTCAAACCGAAAAGGAGCCAAGATCCTGTCTATGCCCCACCTATCACTTCCTCTCTCTGCCCACTTCCTATCTCCTGTCTGTACAGACCTCCAGACCTCTATGGTTAACTAGTGGCTAGCTCCACTCGCTGATCTTCAGGCAGGCTTTATTTGTCAGAACACAAATAAAATATCACAACATTTCCATTTTTTTTAGATTTATTTATTATATATACTGTATTCTGTCTGCATGTGTCCTTGCAGGTCAGAAAAGGGCGCCAGATCTCATTACAGGTGGTTGTGAGCCACCATGTGGTTGCTGAGAATTGAACTCAGGACCTCTGGAAGAGCAGTCAGTGCTCTTAACCACTGAGCCATCTCTCCAGCCCCTCCTTTTTTTTTTTTTTTTTTTTTTGTCTAAAATAAAAAGAGAAGGTTTGTATCGCAAATTCTAATTGGTCTTAATAATAAAAACCCAGAGTCAGATATCAGGGTAAATGCTGCAAGATCAGAGAAGTAAAGGAGCAGCCACAGTCACCTCTTACCTCTCCGAATCCTCCTGCTGAAAAGGGGCTGAGCTCCTGTCTCCTCCTGCCTTATATTCCTGTCTCTACCTCCCTAGTGCTGGGCTTGAAGGCGTGAGCCTCCACCACCTGTTCTGTTTCTCTTTGAGACTGGATAAATCTTGTATAGCCGGTGGTGGCCTCAACTCCTGATCTTCCTGCTTCCTCCTCCCATGTGCTGGGATTAAAGGTGTGAGCCACCACTGCCTGGCCTCTATGGTTAATAAGTATCTAGCGCCACACTCTGATCTCCAGGCAAGCTTTATTTGTTAGATCATAAACAAAATATCACCACAAAGGTACTAACATAGGAAAACTCTGTAAATAAGTACAATAACTGTATACAGATATATATATTATATATATAATTATAATATATATTATATATCACATATATAATATATTATACATAATATATAATATATATTATATATCACATATAATATATTATACATATTATATATTATATATTTTATATATACATATATATTATATATAATATATTATATATAATATATATTATAATAATATATAATATATATTATTCCATATATATATATGGAATAATTACATCAACAAAGTCTAGTCTATTAACATTTGACAAATTCAGAGAAAATACTCCATTATCTACCCTATCTTGTTGAGTCCAAAGGGTTGTACCTAATTCACCTTCTATCCTTTTTTCTTTTTTTTTTTTATTTTCTGGAGCTGAGGACCGAACCCAGGGCCTTGCGCTTGCTAGGCAAGCACTCTACCACTGAGCTAAATCCCCAACCCCTCACCTTCTATCCTAATTTGCATTACCAACTGAAAACTATCTTTTGATGTCTCTCAATCCTATACACTTTACACCTCTTTAGTGAGTTTCTTATTTGAATTTGTTAACAAGGAAAACTATAACTATTTAGTTTTCAACATCAGAGACCCGAGAAGGAAATAATATTACCTGAGTAAGCAGGAAGTGCAAGCAAGTGACCTCCAAAAAATGTGAGAAATGACAGAAACAGCTGGTTACCTGGACAGTCACCCAAGGTTCCTCTGTAATGTTGGGGCATCCACCTTCGGCATACAGGCCTAGAATATCTGGTAGACTTTTCTGTGAAGCAGGATATTTTGAAGAGCTGTCCTACCTTGTCTTGGCAAAGTTTGGCAGTCACTTTCTTTTGTGTCCTGCTTGTCCAATTTGGACAGCATACTGTCAGCAGTTGAAGCAAGAGCACTTTCTTGCCTAGTAGCTGACTTTTGCCACAAAGAAAGTAATCTCCATATGGAGTTTCTTTGATGCCCATCATCTTCTCTGAAGTAGATTTGTGCTGCCAGGAGCAGACATGTCTCATAGTCATAAAAAAAGAACCTATGTAATTAAAACATTTTAAATGCCATATTCTATAGATTTCTGAAGTGTTTACAGACCACCTGTCTATCAAAATATATCTATTTGGCCTAGAAAACATGCATAATATGACCACAAGTTTGATTGTAATAGATGACTAACTACTAACCTGCATTTATTATCCTAAACAGTTTGTAATAATAACTTCAAGGACTAGAAATTTGCATTACATTGTTAAATGAGCTGTATAGATACAATACCTTGAACAAGAGTAGAAATGTATGTACAGTATGTTCTAACAAAAATAATCTCAAATTTGTATCAGTATGCAAAAATCCAAGCCAATGTAAAATATTTAAAACTAGTAGTTGCACCGGGCAGTGGTGGTGCACGCCTTTAATCCCAGCACTTGGGAGGCAGAGCCAGGCAGATCCCTGTGAGTTCAAGGCCAGCCTGGTCTACAGAGAGAGATCCAGGACAGCCAAGGCTACAACGAGAAACCCTGTCTCAAAAACCTAAATAAATAAATAGATAGACAGATAGACAGACAGAAAGATAGATAGATAGATAGATAGATAGATAGATAGATAGATAGATAGATAGAGACATGCTGGCTCCTGGCAGCACCCCTATCTCCTCCAAAAAAATGGATGGGCACAGAAGAACTTCCACATGGAGCTTGCTTTAAATGTGGCAAAGCTGGCCACAGGGCAGAAAAAATTTCCTTCCACTTCAACTGCTGCCAAGACCCTGTCCAGACTGTGGACAAGCAGGACACTGGGGAACTGATTGCCCTGCTTTGCCAAGACAAAGTAGGCTGGTCTCCCCAAATTCCTACTCCACAGGAAAGTCTGTCAGATCTTCTGGGTCTGGCAGCTGAAGACAGATGCTGCCCTGGGACCTCTGTCTCCAACTACCATGGAGGAACCTGGGGTAGCTGTCTAGGTAGCCGTTACATCTCTGTCATTTTAATAGCTTTGGAAGGTGCTTCACCTTGGCTTACTCAGGTGAAATTTATCCTTCCAGTTCTGATGGCGTCTGATGACTAGGGTACTGATAGTTTGGCCTGTTTAACAGCTCCCCCTGACCCTCCAAGGCTACAACCACTTTGGTAGTTCACTAGATACATTTCTTATTAAAAATACAGACAGGCTTGCCTTGTTCACAGGCTTCATAGTAAAGGATAAACAGGTTTCAAATTTCCTCTGGCTGTTTTCTAAGTGTAGACTTAAAGGTGGGTTTCATCGGGCTAAAACCAAGCTCTCTAGACAGGAAAAATGCCCATGCCTTTTAACCCAAAGCCATGAGCTTTGCTAAGGCACCAAGGTGTGAATCTGTTCCAGCTGTCTGACAGACACCTGCATGTTCCCTAGGAAAGAGCGCTGCTACTGTGTCAAGGAATCTGGCCTGGTGGAGACTAATACCGAGTCACTCCACAAACTGTCTGAAGAACTTTGCCAATAAACCAGGGCACATCTCTGTCCCATTCCTTCCTGCAGTCTTCACTCTGCCCATGGCTAGCCCTGTTCGTAGGACTAGTGGTAATAATCGATTTTTTCCTTCTAGCAACTTGTCTTCTCCGCTTCCTCCAGGAACAGATTCCTGAGGTCTCCAGGATGGTGGTTAACTGAATGCTTCTTCACCCAAACCTCAGACTGAGTGTGAGTCCACTGACTCCCGACTCCCCTTCCCCAGGAAGTAGTCAGATTTGGACCAAAACCCATATAACCAAGAAGGTGGGGTGTTCAGTTGGAACTTCCAGCTGAGAAAGCCCCAATTCCTGCCTCTCCAAACCCTGCCCTCTTGGAAAAACTGCCAAGTGGTGGCTTCTCCCCTAAAGCTACATGATCCTTGCCTAAAGCATTATAATTGGGCACAAACCCAGCTTGTGGAGAACACGTCATCACCTCTGTACGTACAGGGTATTTAAGGTCCCTCCTTTAGACTGGCCATGTGATTTCTCTCCTGCACCTGTCCCCTTCTCAATCACTGGGGGCTGGAGGGTCACCCAGGAGTGCTTTGCCCAAATAAACCTGGTCTTTTACTTTTTAATTTGGCTTGATCTGGCTTACTGCGTCAGTGGAGAAACCTATTATTGGGGTACAGAAAACCTATCACAAACAAACAAAAAAAGTTAAATAGATAATGATTGAGTTAGATGCTATGTCAGCCTACACATGTGAGCGCACACACACACACACACACACACACACACACACACACACCACACACACACACACAATCAGTCACACAATCAGTCTAGGCTGGGAGCTGAGGTTATGTCATACAGGCTTATGGGCCATACTGTAAAGGAGGTCTAGAAACATGAGGGGAGTCGGGGTAGCTTAGAAAGAAGAGGGAAAGGAGGCTCAGCCAGCATGCGTGCTGGTGGCCTTTAGGGAGGCCCACAGCATCCTTATCCCCCAGCTTACAATAATTATACTGACACTCCGAGGTACTTTGCCTGGGGATCCCTGCTGTAACTGCTCTTTCATACTGCCCCTATCTCCGAGCTCAGCACACCGTAGAAGAGAGAATGAATGAAGTAAGCAATGGATTCATTCAGGAAAAAAACAGAGCAGCACTGTCTAAATCCAAAGCCTGTGCTATTTATTCATTCATTCATTCATTCATTTATTTATTTATTTATTCATCTATCCATTTATTTATTTATTTATTTATTCATTCATCCATCCATCCATTTATTTATTTATTTATTCATTCATTCATTTATTTATCTATCTATCTATTTATTTATTTACTTATCTATTTATTTATTTGTTTGTTTGTTTATTTATTGACTGTGTAGACAGGGTCTCCTGTGTAGTCTGGCTGTCTTAGAGCATATCCATAGACCAGACTGGCTTTGAACTTCTGGTGACCCTCTTGCCTCTTTCTTTCCAGCTCTGGGATTACAGATGTATAGCATCGGGCTTGGCCAAAGCCTCATGGTGCTTTAGGTGTATCAGGTGTGGTACCTCAGGCCTGTAATCCCAGCACTCGGGAAGCTGAGTCAGGAGGACTGCTGTTTTGAGACCAACATAGACTAGAATGAGATTCTGTTTGGAAAAAAAAGAAGCTGAGTATGGTGTCCACTCTGTCCACCTCCCCCACTTGTTTGCCCCCTTACACACACACACACACACACACAGTGTTTCTCTGTGTAGTGCTGGCTGTCCTGAAACTCAACCTGTAGAGCAGGCTGGCCTCAAACTCTCAGAGCTCTGTCTGTCTCTGCCTCCTGGGTGCTGGGACTAAAGGCGTGCGCCGTCATGGTGCACAAAACCGCTACCCTCACAGCACACACACACAACTAAGTCAGTGAGACGGCGTAGAGAGCAAAATCGCTTGCTGCGACCTGACAACCTGAGTGTGATCTCAGTATATAACAATAGATTAAGACCAACTCTGAAGTTGTTCCTTGACACTATGCATGTGCATGCGCACAGTAAATTAATTTAACAAAAAGTAACTTCTCCAGTTAAGGAAATAATACCCCAGCTCTCTTCCCTAGCTGGTGTAATCTTTGCCTGGGCCAGAGGACGCTCGTGCTCTGGTTTGTCGGTTGATACAGGGACTGTGTGAAGCCCACTGGTAGCAGCCATACACCCCCAGCCCTGAGCCCCTTCCTGCCCACTCCTCCACACTTGGTCTTTTTCCTAGTGTTGAGGAGCCCGGTGCCACATCTTACCGGAGTTTGTCTCCGGGCTTGGATCCTTGAGGCTGGCTCTCCAGTCCTGGGAGTCCTTTCAGGAAGCCAGGCTGCCACAGTGCCTGTCTGAGAATGTCCTTGGACACTTCTTCCAGATGGTTAATAGCTGCTCCACCATGGGGCCAAACCTTTCATAGTCACAAGGGAGCCCCAGGAACTGGACCTAGGGGACTTCTTGGATCTGAAAGTTTATATCAACAAATTGTTGGGTGTGGGGAGACAGGCTTCCTACCAAGCAAACTCTATCTTTTCCCAACCCAGCTGCTTCCTGACCTGGGTGGGATAGCTCTCTGGAAGCTTCCCAGCCCAGCCTCATTCCCCTAATTCCAGTCATTAACTGGCTGCTTTGGCTTCTTATTTATTTTTATTTGCGGGCGGGCGGGGGCAGAGTTTCAATCTGCAGCTAGCTGTTCTTGCACTTCTGATCCTCTTGCCCCAGCCCCCTGTGGTGGATGACAGACACGGGACCACCATGCCCGGCTGTGTATAGTATGTTGACACAAAAACTACAGCTCTCGTCTTAAAGGGAATGAAAGAGTTTATTCTGGAGCTATTTTGAGTGACCATGTTCTGGGAACACAGATCTAGGTTGCCCCAAATTCCATGTTCCAATGTAGAAGCAGCTTCATGAGTTTTTACAGAACAGAGAAATTCATAAATCAAGGCAAGTTTAAAACACATTGGTGAGCTGGGCGGTGGTGGCACACGCCTTTAATCCCAGCACTCGGGAGGCAGAGCCAGGCGGATCTCTGTGAGTTCGAGGCCAGCCTGGGCTACAGAGTGAGTTCCAGGAAAGGCTCAAAGCTACACAGAGAAACCCTGTCTCAAAAAAAACCAAAAAAACCAAAACCAAAACCAAAACCAAAACCAAAACCAAAACAAAAACAAAAAAACCAAAGTATCATAAAAAAAAAAAAAAACACATTGGTGGCCACATCATCAGAGAACCGGTTTAGAGAGGTGGGGGAAGCTTTTCCGTAGATTCAAGATGCTATCTGATGACAGCTTAGCTTTCGGATTGGTGGAAGCTAGTGGTCTGCTAAGTTAATAGTTTTTGTCTATTGTCACAAGATGTTAGTTCCACCACAGGAGGAAGGCAAGGGATGGCTGTTCCAGAGGGCCAGAACTTAGCCCAGTGATAGGTAATTAGCCTCTGGGCCTACACGTTCCAACCTCTCCACAGTATTGAAATCCACCAGACTCTGCATACAGATTCTTTTTTTAAAAAAAGATTTATTTATTACATATACAGTGTTCTGTCTGCATGTATGCCTGCATGCCAGAAGAGGGCACTAGATGTCATTATAGATGGTTGTGAGCCACCATGTGAATGCTGGGAATTGAACTCAGGACCCCTGGACCTCTGGAAGAGCAGCCAGTGCTCTTGACCTCGGAGCCATCTCTGCGGACCCACATACAGAGTCTTTTCAGGAGTTTCCATTCACAGTTCCTCTTGTTGGCCACCATCACATTCTGTGCATCCAGGAACCACATATTCTATTAAATGTTATAAGGCCCCTCAGAGGTAGGAAGCATATTCCTAGGATCTGAGGTAGAGGAGGCTGAGTAGTGGGCAGGACAAGCAGTCTTCAGGAGAGAGGAATAGCTGGTAAAGGCCATTAAGAAAGAAACTCCTACGGGGCGGTGGTGGCGCACGCCTTTAATCCCAGCACTCGGGAGGCAGAGGCAGGCAGGGATCTCAGTAAGTTCAAGGCCAGCCTGGTCTACAGAGAGAGTTCCAGGATAAGTAAGTAAGTAAATAAATAAACAAGCAAGCTTCTGTATCATTGTTTTTTACCCCTTCTGTAGCTTACATAATGTGACATAGATTACTATACTGAAATTAAGTAACCAAAAACACAGTTTGGCTTAATGGAGTGAAGGTTACAGAAACAAGTGTCTAAAAAGCCTAAAATAACCAAAATTTACAAGACTGACTATATAGCACCCCCTGTATTTACAGTTATTTGCATTCGATGAACTGTCTTACTTATAGTTTTTTACTTTTTTTTTTCAAGACAGGGTTTCTTTGTGTAACCCTGGCTGTCCTGGAACTCACTCTGTAGACCAGGCTGGCTTAGAATTCAAAGATCCACCTGCCTCTGCCTCCTTGGCTTATGTTATTTCTTTATCTAACAGACCAAAGTTTATAAGTAGATTTAAATATTTGTCCACAGAACCATGTTTACAACCACTATGTAATTTAGTAGGAATATTTTATGTAGGCATCATTCTCTAAATGGATTTTATATACTTAAGGCAAAGATTATTTGAAAAGCAAAGGCTTTGTCTAGTAAGAAAATATACTTAATCATAGTTTTTTAAAAAAAAATATTTATTTATTGTGTATACAGTGTTCTGCCTGCATGAATCCCTGCAGGCCAGAAGAGGGCACCAGATCTCATTATGGATGGTTTTGAGCCACCATGTGGGTGCTAGGAATTGAACTCAGGACCTCTGGAAGAGCAGCCAGTGCTCTTAACTGCTGAGCCATCTCTCCAGCCCTAATCATAGGTTTTTAAATGTACATTTAGTAAAAGGATAGTAGGAAAAAAGTAGCAACACTTAGCCAGGCGTTGGTGGCGCACGCCTTTAATCCCAGCACTCGGCAGGCAGAGCCAGGCGGATCTCTGTGAGTTCGAGGCCAGCCTGGGCTACCAAGTGAGCTCCAGGAAAGGCGCAAAGCTACACAGAGAAACCCTGTCTCGAAAAACAAAACAAAACAAAAAAAAAAAAAAAAAAAAAGTAGCAACACTTAAGGAATTACTGTGATAGAAATTTAAACAATTTTATCTCAGGATACTGAATTAATTTAAAAAATGTCCTTTATATTTTAGTTACAACTACATTTCTTTTTAAATACCATTCACAACATATTTTAATCTTAACATTATTAACGTTGTTATAAAATTTAGCAATCAATATCAATGAGGTAATTTTAAACAAAAGCTCAGGAGGTTGTGAAATGATCCACATGAAATAGTTACTGACATCTGTTTGGCTGGAATCTCTAGCTCACCCCTGCTTGCTCCTATGAAAGCCCCATTTCTCTCTCTCCCTTTAAAGAAAGAGTAAAGTAATATTAAAAACTTAAGGATGGGAAATAATCAGGGCACTTGGATCTTGTATGTTGCTTTTTTGACTTTGAATTTTTGAAATGCTGATGAGCAAATGGCAGTTGCTGAGAGGCATGGGATTGTGGAAGGAAGTGCTGAATTAAACCAGCCTAGATACTTTAGGATGTCTTGGCTTCAGAATGGGAGTCAGGAAATGTGTTGCCTTGGGGGAAAAGCTATGCTTTTGTTTCCACAGGAAACAAAAAGCTATAGATTGCTTCAAAATTAATAAAGATCAGATTTGACTAGGGGAGATCTCCTGAGGGTCTTGGCTGTGGATGTGAGGGAGGAAGCCAAGAACAACCACAGGACAGGTGACGTGTATGCTGATCCCTCTACATGGGAACAGCTCTGAGACTGGATGAGATATGATAAATTTTGTTGGCTACAGAATCCTCCTAACAGTTTGGTTATACAGTCCAAACAGACTTATAAAATTGACAGATGTCTTTTACCTGCTCAAGCATAAAACAAATCATCTTTTTTTTTTTTTTTTTTTGGTTTTTCGAGACAGGGTTTCTCTGTGTAGCTTTGCGCCTTTCCTGGAGCTCACTTGGTAGCCCAGGCTGGCCTCGAACTCACAGAGATCCGCCTGGCTCTGCCTCCCGAGTGCTGGGATTAAAGGCGTGCGCCACCACCGCCCGGCTAAAACAAATCATCTTTAGCTGACTTGTGCACACTGCACATTCTATACTTGTGATAATACAGATATGTATGTTACCTTTAAAAGTTTGTGTGTTTTCAGATCAAAAGGACAGGAGATCAATAAAGACAAGTATCCCAGGTGTTCCAGCCTCTCAGAATGCTTCAGTTTACAGTTTCCTCAAAAATCTACATCCAGAACAACTTCAAAGCTGCTAGCTGAGATGGTCTAGCCTCACAGACTACTCCAGCCAGGACTTCAGATAAGCTCTACACCTTCCCATTACACAGAGACTAAACAAAATAACACAGCTAGCTCCCCCAGGACTTGACCATTATCTCAGTTTTCTAAGGGTCCCTTAGAGATGCTGTCACCCCTAGGAAGCAGTCTAGAGAACAGGTCACCCACATTCCCAAGGGGTGGGTGGTTTCTGGTCATTCGGTGGATGTTGGTCATTGTTTGGGGATGTTGGTTGCAAGTTGTTATTGGTCATGGTCAGGGAGGAAACTAAATAAAGGAGGTAGGCTCAGGGATCTTTTTCCCAAAAAGGGGGGAGGGTGAGATATAGGAAAGGGTAGATTATTACATCTACTTTTAAAATAAAGATGAGAGGATTAAAGGATAGATTATTGAATCTACTTTTAAACTAAAAAAAACCTACTAGTCTCAAATATTTCACATTGGCATGGATTTTTATATATTGATACAAATTTAAGGTTATTTTTGTTATATTATATATACATATATATGTATTTCTACTCTTGTTTAAGTTATTATATCTATGCAACTCACTTAAAAATATAATGTATAATTAAGAAATACAGGTTAGGAGTCATCTATAATAATCAAACTTGTAGTCATGTTAGATATGTTTTCAAGGTTAAGCCTAGATTTGTTTAGCTCAGATAGACTTAATAGATAATGGTCCTCAAACTTGTCAGAGATCTGATGAATATGGCATTTAAAATGTTTAATGGAGAAATATTACTATGACAGACAAAGACTCCTAGTTAGTTCCTAGCAGTGACCCAGGGATCTCCAAAGAAGATGATGGGGCACCATGATGTCTCCACCTGGACTGTGGTAATGCTAATCACTGGGCAAGACTGCCCCAATGCAGAACCTACCTCCAGGACTCAGCCCAAACTGTGGACAAGCAGGGCACTGAAGAGTTGATTGCCTCACTTTGCCTAGTCAAAGTAAGGTCAGTCTCTCCCATGTTCCTCCTCCACAGAAAAGCCTCTCACCTTCTTGGCCTGGCAGCTGAAGACTGATGCTGTCCTGGTACCTCTGCCCCCAACACCATGGAGACCACAGGAGCCAGAGATGGCTATTTAGGTAATGGACTAGTCACTGTCATTTTAACTGACACATAGGCCATTTGGATTATACTTCATGCTATAATTTATCCTTCTCAGATCTCTGATAGTACTGCTGGCTAGACTAACTGTAGCTTTGTCAGCTTAGCAGCAGCAGACAACCAGGTTCTTACCCCAGGCTGCAGCCAGCTTGTTAGCTCATTTCATATGTAAAAATCAAGCCTTGCTTTTTCTAGAGCAACTAGGTATCCTATTGAGAAAAGGTATAGAGAGGCTTGCCTTGCTAATAGGCTTCATATTAAAAAGATAAACAGGTTTCAGGTCTGATAAGCTGGTAGAGCACTGGCTAGTTACTGTTCAGTCATAAGCTCAAGATTTTATATTTCTTTTGGTTATCTTCTAAATATAGACTTAAATGTACTTCTCATTGGGCTAAAGACATTTCTGTCCAATCTATTTCTGGCTCTCTAGACAGAGAAAAAATGTTCATGCTTTTTAACCCAAATCTATAGCTTTTGCTAGGACTCAAAGGTGTGAGACTATATCCAACTGTTTTACAGACACCTGTTACCTGCTTTTTCTACAATGTGGATTTCAGTACAGACTGGTAATGCTAATATAGCTGAAACTTTTATGTCTTTTTGTAAACTAAAAAAATTCATAACTTCAGAGAATCGAGAATTGGATCCATCTCTCACACGTCAAAAGGACTCCAGATAAGTACAGCATAAGTTTCCCCACCTGTCTATTCCTGAGGATGGTATTTCTCTCTCTCCTGGTCTTGGGACCCCTCCCTTTCCCCAATTACTAGGACTATTGGCCCGAAAGTTCCAAATATAAGATTTTCCTTTAAGTTCCTAAATTTTAACTTCTGTCAGTAGTCTATATCTGTCTGAGCAGATTTCCACTTGGCTGACAGACACGTACAAGCATCAGCTGCTGTCTACAACATGCTCTAAATGACTGAAAGCCCTGGACTTGCCGAAGGCTGATGTGGACCAGTCCAGCCTGTGTGAATGCTCCCTGCCTCTTCAGCTGGGTAAGCAAACCAGATACTTCTGATGAATGCCCCATTGCCTGAATCCCCTCCTTGCCTTTGACTAGCATTCCAGACTTCCTGGGCCCTGACAACAACATCCTAGTTTCAGCAAGAAGTACAGAAGAGAGTATGCTCCCCTTGTTCCCCAACAGCCTGGAATATTAGATCAAAAGGAAACTCCCTGTCATATGGGACAAAATAGCTTCCTATAGTGCCTATTGGCTTACCAAGAAAGGCACCTTTTAAAACCAAATGGACCCAGATCTATCGTAGGTAGATTCATTAGTTAAAATAGTTCTATAGTATGATGGGGCACTCAACCTGCTCTATGTAAAACAGAGAGGTTATTATATAGCTGTAAAAGAAAATTGTTTCTATATAAACCATGCAGGAATCATTATAAATAACTTGGCTGTACTAAAAATAATGTCATTGCAAAAAAGGGGTCCTGAGATGAAGTAAATAACTGGTCTCCATTCTCATTTCCAGGTTCCTTCTAGATGATAACTCTGATGTCAGCCATTACAAGGCCTTTGGCCATTCTACTTCTGCCAGTTGCTGTTGGCTCTTTATCATTGATGCTTTAATTAAATGACTCCTGTCTGGATACCTTAAGCTGATGGTTATTAGATCCTAATATAAACAGGTGCCATTACAGAGTCAAGTATTTGACTCAGGATACAACTCAAGGGGGCAATGCTAGAGCCATAGTTACATTTTAAGTTTTAATTACTATGCTATAGAAATCCATGAAACAAAAATGTCTCTGATCTGCAAGCCTCTTGCCAAGGACAGATAGTTCCTAAAATGCTGGAGGCTATTGTTTATGAGAGATAACAAACCACGTGTTTTTATTCTCCTAAATAAGTTTGTTTGACCCATCTGCACCAGATGTGCTTGAGCATGTGTGGGAGTGAGGTAAATAGACAGGAAATATGTCAGGATGTATGCTTGTCCCTGATTGGATTTGATGGGAACTGCAATAAATTATGAGTTTCCTTCTTAAGCCATTGCCAGACTTGATTCTGGGCCATTTCCCAGGAACCTGGGTATGGACCTGGTCATTTCCCATCCACGTGGCCAGTTTTTAATTAAAGCTTACCTCAAATTTGGCTTTAAATTGTAGTGGTGTTCTTATTCTTGATGGGTGGGATTAATATTATGCTTAGATTATTATTATTTATTTGAGATTTACTTATTTTAGTGTATTTAGTCTACAGGTATGTATGTGCACCATGTACATGCCTATTTCTTGCAGATACCAGAAGAAGGCATCAGATCCCTTGAAATTGGAGTCACCGTGTGGGTGCTGGGAACTAAAGCCAAGTCTTCGGCAAGAGCAAAAGAGCTCTTAACCTCTGAGCCATCTCTCCTGTCCCCGGTTTTAATGTGGGTGTTCGAGACTGAGCTTGGGTTGTCCTACCTGCAAAACAAGCACCTTGCCCACTGAGCCATCCAACAAGTTCAAGTTGCTGCTGTTCCTCGGTACTGCAAAATATTACCAAAACCACAATGGGAGCCACAACTAGGTTCACATCTCTGCTCCATCACAAAGATGTGCGAGTATGTGCAATTTCCTTAACCCTTTTTGCAACTAAGTTTACAGTCTTTCAAAAAAAAAAAAAAAAAAAGAGGAGAAATAACACGGTTTTATGATGTGAGGAACAAGTGAGACGATGAACATGGCGTCTGGCACACAGTCAGTGCCGCTGCGGATCTATCTGGGGCGGAAAGCCAAGCTATGAGTTAAAGTGGTAACAATTCCAGAAGTAAACTAACGAAGAACTTTTGGGTGGCTAGGCGCATGCGCCTGTTGGCGGTCGCGCAAGTTGAGCCGCGCTGTGCAAGCGACGGAAGTTACAGCCGGGAAGCCAGCGAGGTCGGTTCCGCCCGGCTCTAACATGGCGGCGCCCTTTGTCTGCTGTGAAGCGCTGCCCCCGGCCTTCTCGCGGCCGTGATGCACCTCCCCCTGTGGTAGAGTTCGGGACATGGCAGGTGAGGCTGGGCCAGCGCGGGCGGCCGGGGAGTCCCGGGAGGCGGGACGGAAGCCGCAGGGGCCCGGAGACTTGAGATGCCGGGACAGTTGTGTGGGGGAGGGGAGGCCCGGGCGGAGGGCGCCGCGGGCCGGGGAGCGGCCCGGAGGGGTGGACGTGCACCCGCGCTGCCAAAGGGGCGCGAGTCGCCTCCGGGACCGGGTGACACCCCGGCTGGTGGCATCTCCGCCCCCGCCGCCGGGCTGTCACCGCCCCTTGACCCCGCGCGCCGGCCGCGGCGGGTGGGCGTGCAGCGGCCGCGTGGGGGCGAAGTGCGGGGCGGCCTGGATGTGGTGCGGAGTAGGGGCGGACACTGCCCCCACCGTAGACCATTCATTCATTCACTCGTCCGTCCATCCGTCCACCCTGTTTCCCTCCTCTCCGCCCCTGACAGATCTGAGAACAGAGCCGGAGATGCCAGCGGACTAGGTCCGCAAGTAGGACCAGGGTCCTCAGCTCCAAGCGGAGACTCTACCTCGGTTTCCTCAGCCTTAAAGCAGGGCTTATAATAAAACCTGTCTTCTAAGATTGTGTCATAGGTTACATGAGGTGATAGGTGTACAGAGCCTAGCATGCTTACAGTTAAGAGAGTGAATGTCCGGAAAGTCCCATGCTCTTACGTGTGTCACCGCCATTCAGAGAGCAAAGACTCACATGGGAGAGAGAAACAGGCCTTTCAGAAATCACTGTGCTGCAGGAGGGAGCCTTGCTCCAGGACCCCTTACTCAGTCTAGGTGAATCCAGGGAGTCCCATTCTCCCAGGAAGCTGAGCCTAAAGGGTGCTTAGGGGAGTAGGCAGGAGAAGGGTGGTATGTCCTTAGTTGAAGGTGTTGTCTGTGAGAATGCTCAAACTCCTCTTCCCCTAGCAGAGATGGGCAGTAAGGCCACTGAAGCTCTGCCTAAGTCTTTGGGACGTTCCAAAGTTCAGCACTTTTAGCTTTTAGGTTAATGAGAAGGCATTTAAGTATCAGGTTTGTGGACAAGAACGATCACTGGGCAAGTTGAAGAGGAATAAAGGAGTGAGCCTGAAGTCAATTAAGAGATTGCCAGACTAATTTAAGTGAGGCATAAGGGTGGCCTTGAGTAAGTTTAGCTGCAGAGAATGAGTGGGGAGAGATAATTTTGGAGGTAGAATTGATAAAACTTGGTGATAACTCCAGCGAGAAAGCACTGAGTTGTCAGGATTGTCCCATTTCTTCTTAAAAGTGTGTGTATGTGTGTGTCAGAGGACAGTTTGTTGAGAGTTGATTTGGTTCTTATCTTCTGCCTTGTCGAGTCAGGGTCTCTCTTGTTTCTCCTGTATAGTGTATTACAGGCTCGATACTCCAAGCATTCTGATTCTCCCATCTGTCTGACATCTCTCCCCAGGAGAGCTGAGATTACAGTTGTACCCCACTGCATTGTGGGTTCTAGGGAATCAAACTCAGGTTGTCAGGCCTGCACAGCCAAACAGGCACTTTTACCTGCTAAGCCAAGACCCCAGTGCTGTCCCCTGTCCTTGGCTGGTGGATGTTGACATTACTCACTGTGGTAGGAAGCAGGACAAGGAACACATTTAACAAGAGGAAAGATTTAGTTTTAAATGAGCTGGAAATAATGTGCCTGAGAAATAGATAAGTAAGCCTGGGATGGTGGTTCATGCCTAGAATCCCAGTACTGGGGAGGACAAGACAGAATTGTGGATAGTTCAACTCACTATGTAGCCTGAGCTATATTGCAAGTTCCGGGCCAGCCTGAGCTATAGAGTGAGAGCCTGTCTAAAAACAACAACAACAAAAAACCAAAACCCTGTCTAAAACATTGAGGTGAAGCTATCTGGTGGTGATCTACCACTGTCATGAGGGTGTGGATCGATGAGAATCAGTGTTGTGGACATCTCAGGAAAGTCTGTGCTACCCTAAACTGAGCAGAACATCACCACTGGCTGGGCCTGTCTCAGGAAGGAGTTCCTGAGTGTGGAGCTTGGAATCCTGATTGTTCATCTTGTTTCCCAGGCCCAGCACACAGTCTTCTACAGCAGGCCAATAGTAATTCATTTTACCATTCACTGAAGGCTTACCTTTTGCCAGGCTCTGTACTAAGCTCTACACTTGCCTGATTGATGGGAGAGAGGAGGAGCTGGGCCTGGAGAGCAAGCAGGTGCCCTCACGTTCTCACTGGAACTTCTACTTGGGTATCTTTGATTTAGGTGATGAGCTGGAGGAGGGGAGCCGAGCTGGAGTTCCTGCAGGCACACTGTCTGAGAAGAGAGCCCCCGGCTTTTTGGAGATCTGAGGTATGTCTGTAATACTGAAGGACAGAAGCTGTCTGTAGGAGACAGGTTTTTTTTTTTTTTGAGGCAGGGTTTCTCTGTAGTCCTGGCTGGCCTCAAACTCACAGAGATCCCCTGCCTCCTGAGTGCTGGGATGAAAGGTGTGTTTTTAGTCATTATCTGCACTCGGCATGGTTCAGATTGCCTTTTCAAGATTTTTTTTTCTTTAAAATTAATAATAAAGTCAGGTGCAGTGGTGCACACCTGGGGATTCAGAGGCAGGTGGATCTCTGAGTCTGAAGCCAGCTGGGGCTATATAGTGAGATTGTCTCAAAATTTAGTGAACAAAAATCCTTGTTACAGTTTTATTGTGAAATGGTGGGTAAACTTCGTTCTTTTTAAAATATTGTCTCAGTGGTATTTGCTCTGTCACTCTGGCTGGCTTTGAATTCAGAGTGATCCTGACTCTACTTCCCTAGTTCTGGGACTATAGGCGGAGCTATTATGCCTGATCTGCTTGCTTACTTTTGTCAGCAAAACTAAAGTATGCTTGCTTTTTTTTTTTTTTTTTTTTTTTTAGACAAGGTCTCTCTACCCCTGGCTATCCTGGTTCTTGTTTAGTAGACCTGGCTGGCTTCACACTTTGCCGGTGCTTCCTGGGTGCCGGGTTTGAAGGTGTGTGTCACCACACCCAGATTTTGACGTATTTTAATTAGGTGAAATCTAAAAGTTTTCCTACAGGGCTCCATGGTAGATTGCTAGCCTAGCCTGTTTAAGGCCCTGGGTTCAAATCTCTGGCGTTGTAAATCAATGAACTAAAATGTTCCAACAAAGCAACCCCAGATAGAGTGGCCAAAGTCAAACAGCTTTTTCCTTCCCTCCCTAACAGTCTAGAAATACTCGTTCTAGAGCTTGCTGAGCAGGCCACAGTGCCCATGAGTTGCATCTGCAACGGGATTTCTTTGACCATGTGGTTTTTGCTTTAGTGCCGGCATCCATCTGATGGCCCAAGCTGGCTCCTTCAGGTCCTGCCATCATATATGAACTCCATCTCTCAAAAAGGAAGAGAGAGCAGGAACCTCATGCTCACCTATAAGGTTCTGATGTTTAGAATGGTGCATTTTTATAGCTTGGTGCCTGGGGCATCTGGAGTCTGGAGCAAAGAACAAGTCATACTAATCTGCTGCTGGAGGAGAACCAGCTTCGAACCAGGTTCTGGCCCCAGAGTGACGGGGTCATGAGTATGGGACCCAGCCCTGCCCATGGTGAAGTCCACTGAAATGGTGAGAGTGGGCTGGATGTGTTCCCAGGATACTGTATGGGGTAGATTTGTGGTTCTTGGACCAGTGTCCAGGCTTTTCCACAAGTGTGCTCTGCATCCAGTGTGTATCAGACACTGTTAGGTGTTTGGCAGGATCGGATTCTAAAAGCAAAGCACTTTTAGCCACATACAGTTGTGGTGGGTCTTTTTTTTGACTGCCGACTCCTTAATAACAACAAGGAGACTTTTTATTAATTATGAAAGCTTGGCCTTAGCTTAGGCTTGTTCCCAACTAGTTCTCAAAACTTAAATAAATTAACCCGTTTATATTAATGTATGTTCTACCACGTGGCTCATCTCTCTTCAGTACCCTAAGTCCGACTTGCACCTCAGATTCTTTCCCAGAGTTCCTATCTCTTTTTGGAAGTCCCGCCTAACCTATCCTCTCCAGCCTAGCTATTGGCTGTTCACCTCTTCATTAGACCAGTCATAAGGTGCCTTAGACATGTGAGGAAGATCAGAGACATATTTTCACACACTGTGCAGAACTATTATCTCAACATACAGTATACAGGGTGTCTTGGAGGTCTGGCCACCAGTGTGAGGATGCACAGGGGACCTCCCTGATGTCAGAGGCTGGACTGAGGTGGTAAAAATGTAGAGTGAAGTAATGGTAAATGTCCCTTCACCTAGGAAGGGACAGTGAGGACTCAGAAGTGTGACTCTCTGCCACCCTATCTTGTGGCTCTGTCTAGAGGGCCAGTTGTGTCATGGTCCAGACTCAGTTTCTCCACCTGTAAAATAGGGCTAACAACCTGTGAGATGGGGGTGTTTTGAGAATTGTATGGGATCTACAGGGTGTGCTATGGGTACTTACCAGGTGTCTGCTGCCTCCTGCTGCAAGGTGCAGGATGGCTCAGAGCCCAGAAAGCCAGCCAAGGTTTCAGGAAGAAAGCCCAGACAGAGCAGGAAGTCTTGTTGCTGTCCATCCCCGAGGCACAGCTTAGCTGAGTGCCACCTTGGATAGTCAGGACTGTGCTGTGCCTGTCTGGTTTTCCCAGGAGTCCCCAGCTTTCTAATCAAAGTCATTGGTCTCTGGACCTTGGAGACCATATCCTGAGAAATGTGGAGAGGATTCTTGACCCGATTCCTTCCATCTGGAAGCCTGTCCTAAGCTCCTCTCAGTTGGGTGGAGTCCCTCTGACTTCCTGGTGGCACATGCTTTTAACCCAGAAGCTTGGGGGACAGAGGCAGGCTGATCTCAGGCTGATTTACATAGTGAATTCTAGGCCAGCCAGGGCTGCATAGTGAGACCGCATCTCAAAACCAAACAGAACCCTAAACAAACAGAAGGCAGGAAGGAAGCAGAGGGGGAGATTAGAATGGGAATGTTCCTCATGTCTACACAGCTCTGAAACCAGAGGCTCAGAAGGAAGAATCTGGCTGAGTCAGGTGCAGGTAAGAAGGCAGGTCTGGTGTCTCTTTGTCACATCAAACACAGGCTCAGTTTCTGGTCCTAAAAGGTCTGGCCTATATGCTGCATCTACGCTCAGTTACTCTCCTGTCCCTGATGGAAATCTCTGCCACAGGTTCCCCACTCCACCTAGCTCAGAAGCCAGAGCTCAGAGAGGGAAGCATGCCTCTGTCCCAGCCAGGGCCAGGCCCTCACAGGGACTCTCCAGTGTGCTGAGTAGGTCAGCTGCCCTTCATGCTGCAGACATTGTCTTAGTGTTTTTGGAGCTGGGCACTGGAGATGGAATAAGGGCTTGGTGTGTGCTAGGCAAGCACTCTACTACTGAGCAGTCTCTAGCCTTCAAAGCCATGTCTAGGGCCAGGCTTCTTACTCTTCCCACTGTGAGTCCTTTCAGCCCGAGACATGGTTATGTGATCCTGCGTGTTTAGGCATATAAAATAGGTGCATGAATCAAACATTTTCTGATAATTAATCATGAACAATTTTATGCTTGAACCAGCACTTGGGAGTCTGAGGCAGGAGGATCACTGAGTTTGAGGCCAGCTATCTATATGAGATCCTGTTTCAAAGAACATCAACAAAAAGTCATTAAATCTGAACCATCAGAATAAATGAATACATGCCCCCACCTTTCTTCACCCACAATCTACAGAAAAGACTGTCACTGTGATCTTTAGGGTCCCCTGTGTGCCACCTCTGGCCATCCTCAAGCTTGCTTTTCTCCTTCTCGAGATCATCTTCTTCTTCCCTTTGTGTGTATATGTGAAGGCCTGAGGTCCATGTCGGGTATCTTTATCTCTGCCTTGGTTTGGAGAGTCTCACACTGAATCTGAACCGTTTCTTTTAATGTAGACTGGCTGGCCAGTGAGCCCTGGGAATCCGCCTGTCCCCACTCCCAGGTTCCAGGGTTCTCGATGCTACTGCTGGCTTTCACGTGGCTGCTGGGGATTTGAAAGCAGGTTGTCAGGCTTGTGCAGCGGGCACTGTGTCCACTGAGTTCTTCCTAGTCCCAGCTTGCCTTGCTTTGTAGTAGCTTTACCACGTGGTCGAATTACTAACCAGTGTGCCAGGTAACTTTGTACTTGTGCTTGTTTTTTTGAGGCGGGGTCTTAGGTACCCAGTTTGGCCTCAAACTCCGTATGTAGCTGAGGATGGTCTTGTGTTCCTGATCTTCCTGCCCTAGCCTCCTGGAATTACAGGCAGGTGTTACCATACTGGCTAATTTTGTACATTTTAAAACTCCATATAATACTGTTTTCTTCAACTCTCTTTTTTTTTTTTTTTTTTTGAGACAGGGTTTTTCTGTGTCGCCCTGTCTGTTCTGGAACTCTCTGTAGCCCAGGCTGGCCTCAAACTCAGAGATCCGCCTGCTCGGCCTTCCTAGTGCTGGGATTAAAGGTGCACCACCACCACCCAGCTTTCTTAATGTTTTTAAGTCACAGTCTTGCTTAGTAGTAGTCCAGGTTTGCCCCAGACTCTCTGTAGCTCAGGCTGACCTCAAACTCCTGGTAATCCTCCTGCTTCTGCCTTCCTAGTGCTGGGTGTGGCCATATTCTGGTGAGCTGTTGCTGATGTTGTTGCCCACTGTCTGCATCTCAGTGGGCAATGCCACTGCTTCCCCACCTCCCACAGCCCTCATGCCTGCCTCTCCAGTACATTTTGATTCGCACTTTCCTGATTCTTAATGAGGCAAGAACCTTCCACTTGAGAATCATTCTACCTCCAGATTTTCTGAAACATCCGTTTACATTTTTTGCCCACTTTTCTATTTGGTTATCTTTTTAAAAGGTTTTTAAACATCACTGATAGGTAAGCATGTGTATGTGTGTGTGAATATGGATACATGCATGTCACAGTGCATGTGTGGAACTCAGAGGACAGCATTATGGAGTGGGTTCTCTCCTTTGACCTTTACATGACTTCCAAAGACTGAACTCGGATCATCAGGCTGAGCTGTCTTGCCAGCCCAGTTTGTCTTTAGTATGTTCTGTGGCACTAACCCACCCTCTTCCCAGATGATTTGGGTGCTCATCTGGAGCTACAGTGCCCATCTGTGGACATTGTGGTGTTTATTTTGTCCACTGATCTCTTGCTATTTAGACATGCTGTATTGCAACTATGCACTTGGGATTTTTGGCTTGCCTTTTTACACTGGGATGCCCTTCACCTTTGTGATAAAAAGAAATTCTTATTTTTTTAAGATTTATTTATTTTATTTTATGTATGGGTGTTTTTTTGTTTTTTTTTTTTTTTTGGTTTTTTGAGACAGGGTTTCTCTGTGTAGCTTTGCGCCTTTCCTGGAGCTCACTTGGTAGCCCAGGCTGGCCTCGAACTCACAAAGATCCACCTGGCTCTGCCTCCCGAGTGCTGGGATTAAAGGCGTGCCCCACCAACGCCCGGCTATGTATGGGTGTTTTGCCAACCTATTTGTACCACATGCATGCCTGGTGGCCAACAGAGGTCAGAAGAGGGCATCAGATCCCCTAGAGCTGGAGTTACAGATGGTTGTGAACCACCATGTGTTAGGAATTGAGTTTAGGTCCTCTGCAAGAGCAGCCAGTGCTCCTAACCACTGAGCCATCTCTCCAGCTGTGAAAAGAAATTCTTTTTTTTTTTTTGGTTTTTCTCTGTGTAGCTTTGAGCCTTTCCCGGAACTCACTCTGTAGCCCAGGCTGGCCTTGAACTCACAGAGATCTGCCTGCCTCTGCCTCCTGAGTGCTAGGATTAAAGGTGTGCTCCACCACCGCCCGAGAAAAGAAATTCTTAATTTTCATGTAATTCATCAGTCTTTTGTTTTGTGAGTAGCACTTTTTGCTTAGTTAAAACAACTTCCTAATGGGTGTGGTGCCCATCTGTAGTCTCAGGATCAGGAGTCTGAGGCCAGCTGAGGCTATATAGTGACCCACCTGAGATGTCTAATGAGACCTTGCCGGGGTGGAGGGGGAGTTATTTCATCTTTATTTTGTTTCTAAAGCTGTTTTCTATATATTTAATACTCTCTTCCAAGCCTCCCAAGTTACTTTAATCCGTTCATAACGGGTTCTTTTGTGACACATGAGGCTTGCTTTCTCTTTGGTAAGCATACCACCTTATCCCAGTGCCACTTTTCAAACCCGATTCTCCTTTCTTGTGTAATGTCATAGGACTGTCGGTGTCTACAGGTAAGTGACTGTCTGTTGTCTGCCAGCACACTGACCTGAGGTCCTGTAGTGTGATGGTCACGCTGGTGTCTTTAAGGTCTGCTCCCATCCTCATTTCAGGTCATGCTTCTCATAGGCTGTGAAAACTGTTGAGATGGGGCCGGGCTATAGCTCCGTTGGTATTGTGCCTGCCCAGCATTCACAGAGGCCCTGGTTTGACCTCCAATTCTGCATAAGCTAGGCATGCAACATTTGAGAGGTGGAGACAGGAGGATCAGTGATAGAAAGAGAACTAACCCCCACAAGTGTCCTCCCTCCCTCCCCCCCCCCCCAGATACAAACTCAATAAATAGAGTTTTAAATTGTTGAGATCTTTTTCTTAGAATTGCTTTGAGCTTGCTCTCTACCCATGTAGATACACTGGCTGAGATGGATTTTGAATTCACTGGCTTCCATTGTATTTCTTGCCTCTCTGCCTCACAAATGCAGGGGTTAGAGGTGTGTGTCACCATCCTCGGCTGCTTTTGTTTTTAAATTGTTTTTTATTTTTATTTTATGTGTTTGGGTGTTTTCTCTGCTTGTATGTCTGTGCACCAGGTGTTCAGTGCCTATAGAGGCCAGAGGGCATTAGATTCCCTAGGACTGGAGTTATAGATGGTTGTAAGTTGCCATGTGGGTGCTGGGAATTGAACCAGGTCCTCCATAAGAGGAGCAAGTGCTCTTAACTGCTGAGCCTCTCTCCAGCCCCTGGTTTTGTTGTTGGGTTTTTTTTTTTTTTTTTTTTGGTTTTTTCGAGACAGGGTTTCTCTGTGTAGCTTTGCGCCTTACCTGGAACTCAGTTGGTAGCCCAGGCTGGCTTCGAACTCACAGAGATCCGCCTGCCTCTGCCTCCCGAGTGCTGGGATTAAAGGCGTGCGCCACCACCGCCCCGCTTTTGTTGTTGTTTTTTGTTTGTTTGTTTGTTTTGTTTTTTTTGAGATGGTTTCTCTGTGTAGCCCTGGCTGTCCTGGATCTTGTTTTGTAGTCCAGACTGGTCATAAACTCACAGAGATCCGCCTGCCTCTGCCTCCCGAGTGCTAGGATTAAAGGTGTGAGCCACCACATCCGGCTTGTTTTGGTTTTTTGAGACAAGGTTCCTCTGAGTAACCCTGGCTGTTCTGTTTTGTAGACCAGGCTGACCTTGAACTATATAGAGGGATCTGATTGCCTCTATATAGTGCTGAGATTAAAGGTGTGCACTACCACTGCCCGGTTCCTGGCAGTTTTTGTTTTTGAGACAGGATTTTGCTGCAGAGACCAGACTGTCCTTGAATTTGGTCCTCCTGCCTCAGCACCCCACGCACTGGGATTACACATGTACATCACCATGGCCTGGGACTGTTGGAAATCTTAAGACAATACTGTAGTGAAGATTTAAAGTTAAAAAAGCAGCCTGCTAAGTGCTAGTAGACTGCCTCATCTTGTCGTCACTCTGTGACTTCTGTCCCATTCATTTAACATTGATTAAATCTTCACCCTAGAAGGGACCTTATTACTCAGTCCTAATGGGGGAAAAAGCCCAGGAAAGGTCAGCATATGAAGAACAGGTGTCGTACTGAGGTCCACTAAGTCCTTCTCCATTCTTTTTCTTTTGAGACAGGGTTGCATGTAGCTGAATTGGCTTTGAACTCCTGATTCTCCTGCCTTCACCCTTGTGCTGAGAGTACAGGTGTACACCATATGCTCAGCAGAAACTTCCTTCTTTTGAATAATTTTAATGTTTTTTATCAACGTTAATTATAGATAATGATTTCATCACTGCACTTCATACATGCACATATTGTGTTTGCTCATGTTTCCCCCATCACATCTGTTCTCCCCTTTCTTCCCAGCTCGTCCTTCCTCTCTCTATTTTCACCCCTTCTCTCTCTCACTTAACTGGTGAGTTTAATTAGGGTTGCTTACCGGAGCGCAGGTGAGGGTTTTGGTTGTTTTGTTTTGTTTTTTTTGTTTTTTTTTCCAGGAACATGGGTAATTTTTTCCTTCCCCTAGGAGCCATTAGCTCCTTGTAGATCCTCAGAGGGGGGTGACACCTCCTGAGCCCCTGGGCTCCGTCTCAGGATGTTGATGGGTCCAGTTTTGTGTAGGTCATCACAGCTGTTGTGAGTGTTGGAGTTCTACAGCACTCACCCTCCTGCAGGCACTCACAGCCTTTCTGCTCCTCCTGCCATGACGATCCCGATGCTTAGAGGGGTGCTATGGATGTCCCGTTTATCACTGACTGACTGACAGACCAATTCCGAGTCTCTGTGGTTGCTGCTGCCCACTCCCAAAAGAAACTTCTCTGGCCAGCGCTGGCGGCAGCATTGATCTGTGAGCATTAGCATCATTATTTTGAAGGCAATTCGATTTTCTTTTTTTTTTTTTTTTTTTTCGAGACAGGGTTTCTCTGTGTAGCTTTGCGCCTTTCCTGGAACTCACTTGGTAGCCCAGGCTGGCCTCGAACTCACAGAGATCCGCCTGCCTCTGCCTCCCAAGTGCTGGGATTAAAGGCGTGCGCCACCACCGCCCGGCTTCGATTTTCATGTCATATCCCCTTAGTCAAACAACAACTGTAGCATCCCTGTTAGGGTCTGACCTCTCTTACAGTACACACACACACACACACACACACACACACACACACACACACGAGAGGGATTTAGTACAGGGACTGGCTTCCTTGATCATATGGGTTGAGGAGAGCCTGCCATAGACTTCTGCATGCTGAGACCAGAGGCTGGTAGCATGGCTCAGCTCAGATCTGCAGGCCTCAGTACTGGGTGAGTGGCCCAGTGTAAGTCTGCATCTGCTGGTGTGAAGCTGAGTTTGAAGGTCAGAAGAACTGGAGGAGTGAGGGCCAAGGGCCAGAGAAGGACATCCCAGGCTTAGGAGGGTGATAACAAGAGTCCTCACCTCCCCTATTCCCACGATGTTCTACCTGAATCATTGGCCAATGAAGGTGCCCACCCAAATAAGAGTAGAACTTCCTCTCACTCCAGAAGCTTCCTGAATGACTCGAGTGATGCTCCACAGAAGGGGACTTTTAGTTACCCCATAACTGGCTCACCACTGTTACTCCAGTGGGCACTTCTTGCCTGGTCAGTGAGTCGTGTACTCCCTAGGGACAGGGTGAGTAGGCTGCTGCTGACAGTTGCCCCCAGCATCTCCATAGCACCCTCTGGCACCATGAGGGCTCGGCAGCAGGGAGAAAGCAAGCTTTGATCTCGACTTCAGCTTGCTTCCTCCGTCCCGCAGCCGGAGCCTGTGTTGCCCTCAGCACTAGGATCTCCTGTGTAGTCTGGCTGGGCGGTGACAGCAGCAACTGTGTGTGGTGGGATGCCATTGGGCTCTAGAGGACAGTGAAGTCACAGACCACAGACAGCTAGTCTCTTCTCTGTAGGATGGTCCTACTGTGTCCTTTCTCAGAGAAGCCTCTTTGCTCGTGCAAGTCATGTGTCTGTAGAAAGGAGTTGGCGCTGCTGTTGGGTCTCAAGCACTGAGGCCTTGTGTTGCATCTGCTTGAGGAAAGTGAGCCCCTGGTAGTGGCCCCCCCTGTCTCCTGCTGTCACTGTTGTGGGGTAGTGGCCCCCCTGGTCTCCTGGCTGTCGCTGTTTCAGCATATTTTTATGTATAATAATGATGGTGCCCAACAGCCTCCACTGTTACCCCAGGTTTATAGAAAGGAAGTAGGGGTTCCTGCTGCCCAAGGACCAGCTCTGCCTGATTCCAAGCCCTAGGCTGTCGCTAGGCCTAGGAGCTGTGCCCCCAGCAGTGGCAGGCAGCTCTTCATCTGTGCCTGGAGCTGAGGGTGCCACTGCTCTAGGGTTGGCACCTTCAGGGATCGCTATTCCCAGAATCTTCCCGACTGACACATTCTTTGTGAAAAAATTAGTAATTTTCCATTCCTCTTATGAAATATTGTTTTCTTGAGAAGTTTTTAGTCACCAGGTCTTGTAGAAAGTAGAAAATGTCATTTGTTGTTGTTATTTTGAGTTTCATAAGATAGCTCAGGCTGGCCTTGAACTAGCAGCAATCCTCTGGCCGCTGCCTCCTGATCACAGGTGCATTCCACCCCAGCCAGCTAGAGATGCCTTAAAGGTTTGATGCTGGAAAAGAAGGCCTCTGACCCGAGTAAATATCCTCCCTCCCAACTCAACTTCCTCCCTTCCTCTGTTTCAGTTTTTAATGGGTATTATTTATAAGTGGTAAACAGAAAGGTTGCAGGTAACAACTGTCCCCATGTGCCCTTTGGAGAGGAGCCCCTTTACCATTTTTCACATGCCCTGCAGGATGTGGGTGTCTTTCCGAAGCATGAGTCAGCCGCATTGTGACTCAGCATCACAGTGCTCAGGACTGTGCTGAATGTCACTGGGGCCTTGAGCCCCTCAAGGGAGAAGTCCTTCACGGTTCTGTGGTATTTTGTGGGAGGCCCAAAGACTAAATCCTTCCAGTGCCGTAGGGGGACAGTCACATTTTTCAGGTTCCATCGGTCCAATTGAGAACGTCTTAATTTTGTCAGCTTTATTTATTTATGAGGCAGCTCATGTCACCCGGGCTTGCCTCAAGCTCTGTATAGCTGAGGATTGATTTCGGGTTGGGCCAACACTTGAGGTTTGTACTTTGCTGGGGATTGAACCCAGAGCTTTGTGTATGCTCAGCAAGCACGCTGCTGACTGAGGCGTCTCCACCCAGCAGTTTGCCAGCTTCTCTTCTCTGCTGGCTGCTCTTCAGGCTGTGGAGGCTGAGCTGCCCTGGTGTGGCTGCCACAGCCCTAGCCTGTCCCTGCAGGTTCGCCTCCTCCGACTCTTCTCTCACTCTTTCTCTCTTTAAAGACAAGCACATGTATGTGTTTATTTTGTGTTTATGTGTGCATGTGCCGTGCTGTACATGTGGAGGTCAGAGGGTAACCAGCATGAGTTGGTGCTCTCCTACCTTGTGAGTTGCAGGGATAGAACTCAGGTCATCAGGCCTGGCAGCAAGTAGCCCTTAGCCACTGAACCATCATGCTGGCCCTGTTTCTTTTTGTACCCAGTATCTTCTCTCTTTATTACTGCCGTCTTGTCTCTAGTTGGTGGGAACAGAGTTTTTGATTTTCCTCTTCTCAGGGAATAGTACCACCATGCCAGCTTCTCATGACAGAACTTTCATATCATCCTCTGCTTCCCCTCACAGCTCACATCTACTTCAACAGCTAATTATGTCTGCTCCAATGGATGTGCGCTTTCTCTTTTTACTTATTTGTTTTTTTTTTTTGTTTTTTGTTTTTTTGTTTTGTTTTTTTTTTGGTTTTTTCGAGACAGGGTTTCTCTGTGTAGCTTTGCGCCTTTCCTGGAACTCACTTGGTAGCCCAGGCTGGCCTCGAACTCATAGAGATCCGCCTGCCTCTGCCTCCCGAGTGCTGGGATTAAAGGTGTGCGCCACCACCGCCCGGCTACTTATTTGTTTTTTCAAGACAGGGTTTCTCTTTATAGCTCTGGCTGTCCTGGAACTTACTTTGCAGACTAGACTGGCCTCAAATTCAGAGCTCAGCCTGCCTCTGCCTCCCCAGTGCTGGGATTAAAGGCGTGTGCCACCATGCCCAGCCAGCATATGCACTTAATCAGAGTACTGTTGCTAGCTTGTGAGTCCCCCCATCCCCCCCACCAGTCTGTGGTCCTCCCCAAGGCCCTGTGGCCCTCTGCAGAGGTTGCCTGGCCTTCCTGCTCACTCTTGCTTCCTTTCAGTCTCTTAACTGCTAAGTGGGCCTTCCAGAGTACTGTCATTCTGTTTCCAATTCTCACACGGCTTTTTAAAAAGTGTATGTAGCTTAATGGCTAACGTGCTTGCCCGCCGTGCGTGAAGCCCAGGGGTCATTCCATCGCCACATAACCCTTGTGTGTGGCACACCAGCATTTGCAGGGTGGAGGCAGCAGGTTCATCCACAGGTACATAACAGATTTGAGCCCAGACAAGATTCATGGGACCTGGGGAAGGGAGAGGGAGAGGAGAGGAGAGGAGAGGAGAGGAGAGAGAGGGAGGGAGGGAGAGAGAGGGACAGAGACACTTTGATTCTAAAGTCCAGCTTCCCCTGAGACCCTGGGTGACTCAGCCTCTCCCGCTGCCCAGCCACCTTTCACACAGGTCTCTTTCAAAGAAAGGCACTTGCTCTTGGCCCACAGGTTAATGGCTCCTGGGTTACAGAGGCACAGCTCTCTCTTGCACTTCTTTTGGGTCTTTGCTTAAATTCTGACTCCTCAGAGAGGTCCTCCTCATTCCCTTTCTCGGCTCTCATAGTTCTACCTGCCTCTCCTCAGCACCTGATACCTGCGTTACCAGTGCTGTCTATCAGTTGTTTGTTAGCGTTCTTCCTCACGAGGCCCAAAGCTGTAGCGCTTTACCTCACATGAGTACAGAGAGGGGCTCTGCCTAGTCAGTTATGAGCTGTGGAGTCACCAGGTGTCTTAGTGTGTTCTGTGTTGCTATAACAGAGTACCACAGGCTGGGCAAGTTATAACCAGGTGTGTTTCTCATAGTTCTAGAGGCTGGGACATACAATATCAAATGCTGGCTTCTCTGCTTGGGAGGTAGGAAGACCAGGAGTTCAAGGTCATCCTTGGCTACATCACAAGTTCAAAGCCAGCCTGAACACATAGGACTGTGTCTCAAAAAACAAAACGGAACAAAAGGCGTCAGCATGTGGTCCAGGCCTTTGTTTTGTACCCTGGCATGATGGGTATCAGAGGACAAGTGAGAACGCAAAATAGCAAGCCTGCCCTGGGAGAGCTTGGGAGGTGGGGAGAAGGATGAGTCAAGGGCAGCCTGTGCTACACAGTGAGTCTGAGGCCAGGCTGTTGCTGGCTCAAGAAAAAAAGGAAAGGCCAATAAATCAATCAATCAAGCCGGGCGGTAGTGTCACAAGCCTTTAATCCCAGCACTTGTGAGGCACAAGCAGGTGGATCTCTGAGTTCAAGGTCAACCTGGTCTACATACAGAGTGAGTTCCAGAACGGTCAGGGCTACACAGAGAAACCCTGCCCCGGAAAAACAAAAACAAACAAGGAATTGGCTTTTTATAACACACACTACAGAAAACACTATGGATTCAGGACTGGTAGACATGTCAGGGTAGCACTGTCAGCAGAGGATGAAGTGTCCAAGTCTGGAGTGGTTCCAAGCAGATCTGGATGTTTATATAAAGATCTGGATGTTTAAAAGAGGGAGAGCTGGGAACACAGCTCAGAGACACAGCAGTTGGTTACCAAGTTTGTGCAAGGATTTAATCCCTAGCACTGTCCTCTCTCATCTACTGAAAGATTATCTTTCTAGATAGATTATGTGTGTGCACGCACACGTCTTTATATATCAAGAGAAACTGCTCAAAAATGGAAGAAACATGGTCTCGATACAAGGCCAGCACTTGCCGGACGAGGAGCACTGTGCTAGCAGGGCAGGTGTGCTGATCATTGTCTGTTTTCTCTGCAGCTTGTATCTGAAGGGACAGCGTGGTAGTGGGGCTGGGTGCGTAGCTTTCAACCTCCCAGAGTGGCCTGTTGTGAACTTCTGTTTCCTTGGCGCGCGCGCGCGCGTGTGTGTGTGTGTGTGTGTGTGTGTGTGTGTGTGTGTGTGT
>CABHPP010127022.1:0-42005 GCA_902168425.1 Peromyscus attwateri
TTGATCTCTAGGAATTCTTTAATTTCTTTCTTTATTTCTTCCCTAACCCATTGGTGATTCAGTTGAGCATTATTCAGTTTCCATGAGATTGTAGGTTTTCTGTAGTTTTTGTTGTTGTTGAAATCTAACTTTAGACCTTGGTGGTCTGATAGAACATAGGAGGCTATTCCAATTGTTTTGTATCTGTTGAGAATTGCTTTGTGGCCAAGTATGTGGTCGATTTTGGAGAAGGTTCCATGGGGTGCTGAGAAGAAGGTATATTCTTTTTTGTTAGGATGGAATGTTCTGTAGATATCAATTAAGTCCATTTGGGTCATGACATCAGTTAAGTCCTTTATTTCTCTGTTATGTTTCCATTTAGGAGATCTGTCCAGTGGTGAAAGTGGGGTATTGAAGTCTCCCACTATTAATGTGTGGGGTTTTATATGTGGTTTAAGCTTTAGTAGTGTTTCTTTTACATATGTGGGTGCCCTTGTGTTTGGGGCATAAATGTTCAGAATTGAAATTTCCTCTTGGTGGATCCTTCCTGTGATGAATATGTAATGCCCTTCTTGATCTCTTTTGACTGATTTTAGTTTGAAGTCTATTTTATTGGATATCAGGATGGCTACACCCGCTTGTTTCTTAAGACCGTTTGATTGGAAAGTCTTTTCCCAGCCTTTTATTCTTAGGTAGTGTCTGTCTTTGTATTTGAGGTGTGTTTCTTGTATGCAACAGAAAGATGGGTCCTGCTTTCGTATCCATTCTGTAAGCCTGTGTCTTTTTATAGGCGAATTACGTCCATTGATATTAAGAGATATTAATGACCAGTGATTGTTCATTCCTGTTATTTTTTGGTGGTAGTGTGTGTGTACTTCTTATCTTTGGGGTTTACTGCTGTGGGGCTATCTATTGCCTGTGTTTTCAAGGGTGTATCTGACTTCCTTGGGCTGGAATTTTCCTTCTAGTGCTTTCTGTAGGGCTGGGTTTGTGGATAAGTATTGTTTAAATCTGGCTTTGTCTTGGAATGTCTTGTTCACTCCGTCTATGATGGTTGAGAGTTTTGCTGGGTATATTAGTCTAGGCTGGCATCCATGGTCTCTTAGTGTCTGCATTATATCTGTCCATGTTCTTCTGGCTTTCAAAGTCTCCATTGAGAAATCGGGTGTTATTCTGATGGGTTTGCCTTTATAGGTCACTTGGCCTTTTTCTTTTGCTGCTCTTAATATTCTTTCTTTATTACGTATGTTTAGTTGTTTAAATATTATGTGGCGAGGGGACTTTTTTGGGGGGTCTAGTCTGTTTGGTGTTCTATAGGCTTCTTGTATCTTCATTGGCATTTCCTTCTTTAAGTTGGGAAAGTTTTCTTCTATGATCTTGTTGAATATATTTTCTGCGCCTTTAAGTTGGCATTCTTCTCCTTCTTCTATCCCTATTATTCGCAGGTTTGGTCTTTTCATGGTGTCCCAGATTTCTTGGACATTTTGGGTCATGACTTTGTTGGCTTTAGTGTTTTCTTTGACTGATGAATCTATTTCTTCTACCATATCTTCAACGCCAGAGATCCTCTCTTCCATCTCTTGCATTCTGTTGGTTATACTTGCATCTGAAGTTCCTGATCATTTACTTAGATTTTCTATTTCCAGCATTCCTTCTGTTTGTGTCTTCTTCATTTTTTCTGTTTCCCTTTGCAGGTCTTGGACCTGTTTCATTGCTTTTTCATGGCTTTCTTTCAGTGCTTTATTGTTTTCTTCCAGGACTTTATTGTTTTCTTCTACTTTAATTGTCCTTTCCTCTAGGTTTTTACAGCGTTCTTGCCATTTTTTTGTCTGTTCATCTATATAAGCCTCTACCTTCTTCATGATGTTATTCATAAGGCTGTTTTCTTCTGCTTCTTCCAATTTTTGATGGTCAGCTCTAGATGTTGGAGGAGGGCTAGGTTCTGGTGATGCTGTATTGCTCTTCATTTTGTTGTATGTACTTCTGCCTTGACGTCTGCCCATCTCCTTGTGTTCAATCTTGGTCTTATCAGCGCACTTGGTGGAGAAAGAGCTGACAGATTCGGGAAGTCTCTCTCTTTTGTCCAGATGGGACTCTCTTGTCCAAATGGGAAGTGCGAGGCAGGTTGGGAGCTCTTGTCCAGATGGGAAGTCTGAGGCAAGATGGTAGCTCTTGTTCAGAAAAGAAGTCTCTTGTCCAGAAGGGAAGTCCGGGGCAGGATGGGAGCTTTGTCCAGAAGGGAAGTCCGGGGCAGGATGGGAGCTTTGTCCAGAAGGGAAGTCCGTCAGGGGCAGGATGGGAGCTGGGGGCCGGTCTCTAAGTCTCAGAAGTGGCGGGGGTCTCCGGGGATGATGGACTTGGGGGCAGGGCTTGGAGACTGCAGGGGATCCTGGAGAAGGGGGCTTTCCCGGTAGGGGTGGGGGTAGAAGGGAGCCTGCCCGCTGGCCAGAAATTGGGGCCAAGGTGGGCAGGTCTTGCCAGGGGTGGCTGGTGCCCAGGGACGGGATCTAGGGTGAGGGCGGGCACTCACCTTTGTCCAGACGGGAAGTCCATCAGGGGCAGGATGGGAGCTGGGGGCTGGTCTCTAAGTCTCAGAAGTGGCGGGGGTCTCCGGGGATGATGGACTTGGGGGCAGGGCTTGGAGACTGCAGGGGATCTTGGAGAAGGGGGGCTTTCCCGGTAGGGGTGGGGGTAGAAGGGAGCCTGCCCACTGGCCAGAAATTGGGGCCAAGGTGGGCAGGTCTTGCCAGGGGTGGCTGGCGCCCAGGGAGGGGATCTAGGGTGAGGGCGGGCACTCACCTTTGTCCAGAAGGGAAGTCCCTCGGGGGCAGGATGGGAGCTGGGGGCCGGTCTCTAAGTCTCAGGAAGTGGCGGGGGTCTCCGGGGATGATGGCATTTTTTTTTTTGGTGAGAAAATCCTATGGAATATACTAACCCAATATTTCCATTCTCAATAAAAATGGGAAGGATAATAATTCACAGAAATTTAGAAAAGGGGAGTGATAGAGGGAGAATCATCTGTACATCTTACTTATCCCATAAACAGCAAGATGACCTGCTGTTAGTGACACGTGTAATTGACATATCAAACGTCTGGGACCAGAATTATCTTGAAAATATTATCATTTTTCTCTCAAAGTTCTTAAGAAAGGTGGTGTCTTAGTTACTTTTCTGTTGTTGTAAAGAGATGCCATGACCAAAGTAACTTATAAAAGAAAGCATTTATTTGAAGGCTTGCTTACAGTTTCAGAGAGTGATTCCATGGGCATCATGGCAGGGAGCATGGTATCAGGCATAGAGCCAAAGCATAGGTGATAATCTATATCTGATCCACAAGTTGGAGACTGAGACAGATTAGGACTGGGGTGGGCTTTTGAAACCTCAAAATTTGCTTGCATTGACACACCTTTTTCAACAAAGCCACACCTTCTAATCCTTTCCAATTCAGTTCCATCAGCAAAGAATCAAGCATTCAAATATAGGGTCTACAGAGGCAATTCTCATTCAAACCATTGCAGGTTGTGACATTTTAATTGTGGACAAATTTGAATTTAACCAACTTTAAATTATGCAACAGTTAAGATGTTAATTTAAAAGAACTATGACTGATGTTTAAGCAAAGGGGTATTTACTGAGGAATTGACGTCTAGAGATGCTGCTGATTATAGGTGTGACATCATTGCAAGGTACCACGGTGTTTTCAAAATTTGGTGTCCCAGAGTTTCACCTGTTCCCAGAAGACACTTTATTCCCTGTCTCACTCTGCTTTCCACTGAGATGTTTTTTCTTTCATCATATTTATTTTAATTCCCCAAAAGGTAAGATGGTTGCAGCGTCTTCATTCTCACTGTTTGGAAGATTTAAGTCAAAATAGAAAAACCAGGAAACTCTGAAATCCACTGTAATTTGAGCCATTAGCTTGCAAAACTAATTGGTAACCAGTCCCTGGAGCCAGAGAAATAGTAACTATTGAGGAGTGTAGCCTGTGTTGTATTCTCCTCACTCACAGAAGATGAACTGTTGTTCGAACCGTAGATATGGAGAAAGGTGTATAGAGACTACAGTACTCCAGAAATTATAATTCAGAGCTGCCTCCAGAGTCCTGAAGGAGAGAAGATGAACAAAATAAACAGTTATCCACTAAAGACAGGGAGTAAAACTTAAGCATGAGAATTACAAAATCTTTGATGATATCTTCTGTTAGTTAGAAAGCTATTTTTTATATGACTATACTTCTTATTTTTGTTTTTAAATAAATAAACATGGCTCTAACATAGTCTTTATCTCTGATAAATTGATAGGATTGATAGGATAAAATGTCTGATTGTCATCAAAAGCAAGACAAGATCAATACATGGTTAAAAAAATTGGAAATATATACTATTTTCAAACCATTTGATACATTCTTGAGCCCATGAAATTGAATTTCTGTCTTGAGGAAGTACTTTTTTCTCTCTTTGCTATTTTAAGAATGTTTCTCTTATAGAGAAGAGGACATAGACACAAAGACCAAGCCCTAGCCCGGAAGCTATTTGCAATCCATTGCTGCTGAAATAAGGAAAAATATTTTGTCAATGGAGTGTAACTGGATATATCAACCACAATCCAGGGAAAATACCACGTGTGTGAGAAGATGACCAACACAAAAATAGACTCCATGCTTATGTCATTTTAATTGTTTGTGTTTTTCAGAGATAGAAAGAACATAAAGTTGGGTGGAGGAGAAGGTGTAGAGGGTGTGAGAGGATTTGGGGTAAGGGAAAGTAATATGATTACAGTCCATTGTATGAAAATTCTTTAAAAAGTTGTTTCTATTGAAAGTATTTATGAATCATAAATATAGAATACAGAAATGTATGCTTCTTTAAAAGGTATTTCATATTACTACTAATTTTTAATAAAAAATGTTTATTGTTACAGACAAAACAATCACTCTGCTTCTCCAACTGTAAAATACAAAATTCAGATTTACAGTGATTTTATACTGTATAGCCCAGGCAGATATCAACCTCCCAGCAACTATTCTCTGCCTCCTCACTACCTGCACCAAGGTACCTGCCTTAGTGTTTGACTGGTTTTTTTAATATAAGTATGCATACTTTTTTTTTTTGGTTTCATGAGATTTAACCATGATATTCAAATAATCTAAAATTTAATATAATTTCCAAAGGTGATTTAATTGAGAAGGTTTTATTTTATAGGCTAAAAACTTTACAATTTGGTAAATTCAAGGTTTGGGAATTATTTCTGATTCACTGTCTTCTCAGTACTAATAAGGATTTAAAATCCTCACTGCATGAGGCTATTTTATTTATTTATTTTTTTTTATTTTTTATTTTTTTGGTTTTTCGAGACAGGGTTTCTCTGTGTAGCTTTGCGCCTTTCCTGGAGCTCACTTGGTAGCCCAGGCTGGCCTCGAACTCACAGAGATCCGCCTGCCTCTGCCTCCCGAGTGCTGGGATTAAAGGCGTGCGCCACCAACGCCCGGCGAGGCTATTTTAAATTGAGTCAACACTAGCATGTGTAGATTTTTCATTGCAGTGAAAAGCACAACAATGTTCCTAAAGGAAGAACCACAAATTATTGGATTAATATTCATTTTCTTCTTCATTAGTAGTTTTGAAATATTTTGAGGACTACAGGTTATTGAATTTTTTATTTTTATTGTCTTTCCACTTGTGTTCTCTGTATTTCATGTTGATTTTAAATTTCCAAAACAGTAAAATTTCAAGTTATTTTATATTTTTTAGAATTACATATTTTTAACTACTTAACTATGTTTACTATTATTTCTATAACATTTTCTTTTTTGAAGGGAGCTTTCAAATGATATCGTTATCAATTATCTATCTTAAAGTCTAGTATCTAGAATATATACGGAACTAAAAAATTGAAAATCAAGAAAACAAATAACCCAATTAAGAATGGGTTATAGAACTAAACAGGGAGTTATCACAGATGAAATTAAATTGTTGAGAAACACTTAAATATATTCAACATTCTTAGCAATCAGGAGAAAACAAATTAAAACTTTGAGATTTCATCTTACCCTAGTCAGAAAGTCCAAGATCAATAAGAAAAATGACAGCAGATTCGGGTGAGGATGAGGGAACACTTATTCATTGGTGATGGGAGTGGAAGCTTACGCAGTCACTGTGGAAGTCAGTATGGAGGTTTCTCAAAAGGATAAAAATAGATACATCACCAGATTCAGGTGTACCATTCTTTGACATATAACTAAGGACTCTACATTTTATTAGAGAGATACTTGGTCATACATGTTCACTGATGCTCTATGAATAATAACCAGGAATTAAAAAGATCCTAGATGTTAAGCAACTGAATGATGGATAATGAAAATGTAGATTTACACAATGGGATATTCTTCAGCTGTTAAAAAATGAAATAAGGAAATTGGTAAATAATGAGACAGAACTAGAAACAATCATCCAGAGTGGGGTGAACAGACCCAGGAAGAAAAGCATTGAATGTTTTCTCTTGTATGTGGACATTATATTTTAAGCTTTAATTACATGTGGTTTGTTTATAGTACCCCATTTGCATTCCCCAAGTAAACACACAGAGGCTTAAATTAATTATAACTGCATGACCATGGCTCAAGCTTTTTGCTAGCTAGCTCTTATATCTTAAATTAGCCCATAACTATTAATCTATGTATCACCATATGTTCTGTGTCCAATTAATGTTGCTCCTTGGACGGCTCACTAGCATCTCTGCCTGCCTTCTTCCTGTCTCTCTCTTTCCATTTCCTGCCTGCCTCTAAGCTGCGTTGCCATAGGCCAAACGGCTTTATTTATCAACCAATCAGAGCAACACATATTCACAGCATACAGAAATACATTCCCCCATGAGAACAAAATATTATTCTAAGAAGAAAAAATTTCAACTAGTATTTATGGGTAATTCACCTTGTATCTGATATTATATTAGTACTGAACACATATGCTGATGATTCTTCAAAGCAGTCCATTGACGCATCCTCATGCATTTTGGTACCCATGAAATGACTCCCCCTTTTTTGGACATGCTGCAGTTTGTAAGAACTATACATTTATCTTCCCAGGAAATTGTTATCCAGAGCAATAGTGTGTGAGCTGGAGGGTTAGAGCCTGCATTTTGATCACAGCAGATTAACAATAGGGCCTTTCATTTCATCTGTGGAAATAACTTTTCAGATCAGCTTTTGTGAATAAACAAATGACAGAATCCTGTTAACATGCTGAAAAGTGTGGGTTCAGTTACAAGGTACAGCGATTTCATATATAGATGAAAGAAATGAAGTTAACAAAATGCTTGTTCGTAGGAATGGTAGGAGCCATTATCAGTGTGAAGGTTAGCACAGGGCCTACCTTTAGATTACAGCCATTGACCAAATACAGTGGGAAATCCTAGAAAACTATATTTACATAGAATTTCATTTTACATGATAAAAATACCAATATTCATCTGTGTGTGTGTGTGTGTGTGTGTGTGTGTGTGTGTACTCACATGTGTGTTTTGTCTGTTTTTTGTGGGGGTTTTTGGCTGTGATAAGCAGTTTTTATTTGGTAAAATGTTTTCAGATAGAGGCAAACAAATTATGAAAAACACAGCCTCATATGGCTATACTTAGCCTAATACAATATTTTAATGACTCATCACTAGGTGATAGTTTTAAGTGAAAATTTCTTTAATATTTTTTTATATTTATCTTTATTTTAGTACATTTTAAATAAAATATAACTATACCATTTCCCTTTCCATTTCCTCCCTCCTATCTCTCCCATGACCCTTCCCACTAAGCCCTCTCATGCCTCCCAACTCTCAAATTGAGAGACTTTCTTTAATTATTATGATTACATTTATACAAACAGGTATGTGTGTACAAATATCAAGCATAACATACTGAGTCTGCTTTTGTTAATTGTGTGTATATGATTTCATGGATGACCACTTTGTACTGGACAACCAATAAGTATATCCAGAAGTATATTCTCCAGTCCTGTCTGGCCCCTCTCGTTTGGGACAAATCTCTCCCGCTCATGTCCCAAAGCTGCTTGGTCTCAAGTAAATGCACAAAAGCTTATATTATTTACAGTTGTATGGTCAGGCTTCTTATAACTTAACTCAACCCATTTCTTTTAATCTATATGTTGCCACGTGGCTGTGGTGTTACCAGTCTGCTGGCATCTTGTTGCTCCTTGGGCAGTGGGCTGATGTCTCCACGACTCTACCCTTCTTCTCCCTGTATCCCTGCTTGGATTTCCCACCTGGCTGTAAGCTTTCTTGCCATTGGCCAAAATAGCTTTATTTATTAACCAATCAGAGCAACACATATCCACAGCATACAGAAAGGCATCCCACAGCACTTCCTCTTTTCTGTCTAATCAAAAAGGAAGGTTTTAACTTTAACACAGTAAAATTATATATAATAGAATAGTTGTCAAGCAAGAATTACAGTTATAATATCTAGTCTATTTGTATTTGGCAAAATTTAAAGAAAATATTCTATCATCTATCCTATATTTGTGAGTGTAAAATTTCATATCTAATTTATCTTTTACCATGACTAAAGAAAACTATAATTATAACTATCTAGTCTTCAACTCCATCAAAGACCCCAGAAGGATATAACATTACCTGAGTAAACAGGAAGTGCACTGAAAGCAACTTCCATAATTCTAGAAATAACAGGGACATCTGGCTGCCTGAACAGCCATCCAAAGTTCTTGGGTAACATTGGGGCATCTATCCTCAGCCTACAGGTCTAGAGTTTCTGGCATAGCTTTCAATGAAGCAGGAAATTTCAAGGATTGTCTCACCTATTGGCAAAGTTCATCAGTCACTTCTCTCTGTGTCCTGCAGAATGTTTAGCAGTATCCTCTGTGAAGCAGGAACCTGAAGGACCATCTCACCCTATTTAGGCAAAGTGTGGTGGTCGCTTTCCCATGGATCCTGGATGTCCAGTCTATACAACATCCTGTCAAGGCAAGGACACTTTTTTGTCCAGCAAGGAAATTTTGCCACAAAGAAAGCACACTCCATAATGAGATTCTTCAATGCCCACCATCCTCTTTGAAGTAATTGGTGCTGCCAGGAGCAGCCATTTTTCACTATCCAGAAAAGTCTAAGTTCTTAAAACATTTTAAATGTCATATTCTGTAGATCTTGAAGTGTTTGAAGATTACCTACCTAATTGAAATATATCTTTGCATACCTAAAAAAATGTAACTAACATGACTATAAATTTGACTATTAATTTATATTTCTTAACAATATATTACATTTTTATTAGTTGCATAAACATACCTTAAACAAGAGTAAAAATATATACAGTATAACAAAATTAACTTTAAATTTGTATCAATAAATTAAAATCCATAGCAATGTAAAACATTTCAAACAAGTTGTTGCTCTTTAAAAGTAGATTTAATAATCTACCCTTTCATCCTATGATACATATATCCCCTTTTCTTCTTTGGAAAGAGATTGCATTTATAACCAACCCCCTTTAAATGGAAATAAAAAGGAGCCCCCAACTGGATCAGGCCCTCTGGATAAGTGATACAGTTAATTAGCTTGATCTGTTTGGGAGGCATCCAGGCAGTGGGACCAGGACCTGTCCTCAGTGCATGTGCTGGCTGTTTGGAACCTTGGGCTTATACAGGGACACGTGGCTCAGCCTGGAAGGAGGGGACTGGATCTGCCTGGACTGAATCTACCAAGTTGAACTCAATCCTCAGGGGAGTCTTTGCCCTGGAGGAGATGGGAATAGGGGGTGGGCTGGAGGGAAGGCGGGGGGGGGGGCGAGAGGGGGAATCAATGGCTGATATGTAAAATTAAATTAAATTATAAAATAAAATAAAAAATAAAACATTCATAAACAATATTTTTGGAATTTGGGCATAGCTTCCCATACTACTTCCTGCTGATAAGGGATGATGGAAATTTTATGGGGATCCAGAAAAAATTAAGAATTATAGTTAAATCTTGGATGTAATAGTCTGTGAGATTGGATTGTCTCAGTCAGTTTCTTTGAAGCTGTTTTGGATGTTGGAGCATCTGGAGACCTCTCAGGAGGTCTTCCTTGATGGAACCATATTAACCTGGAAGGAATCCACAGCTTCTCATCTTTTGTGGAAACAAAAGCAGAGCTTCTTGTCCATATCTCCCAGTAGTCATTAATAGTTGATTGTAGTCATTTTTCATGAGATCTCTCACGACTATTAATATTGTCACTATTCAAGTCTAGTTCCTGCATTCATTTCTAGTAAAAAATAAACTATTTCACAGCTGACTTCCTGGTATTCTGACTTTTCCAGTCTTTCTATCCCCTCTTCTGTAATGTTCCCTAAACCATATTTGTAGAAAGCTATGTTAGTACAATTGATGTGTCCACTGAAGGTGGGTTCCATATGATCTGCTGATCCCTACATTGTGGTTTAATTGCACTGGTCTAGAAAAGTAGATTCTCCTCTATGATCTGTGATCTCATGAGCCCCAGAAGTTGGTTAGGTTTCCTTCCTGTTGTATGGGCTGTTGTTTGCCATCAATGTATGATGGTGACTATGGTACACTGTGGCTGTCTTGCTCTGCTAATCATTGTTGTAGTTCATAGGACGCCTGTGTAGGACTGCTAAATGCTTCCCTCCCTTGGTTGCATGCATAATACTTTCTGATACTATGAAAGATAGACCATAGGAAGGGGGCTTTCATTTTAGTTTCCACTTGAATAAAAAGTGTGCAGTGTCTTCAGCAACAAAAACTTCTACCTTTGCGAGGCAAACAAGGGCAACAGCAATAGATTATATTGTTGTGGAAGTAACTTGAATTTCCCTGCCCAATCACTCAACAAGGGATTTTCATTGGTCTATGGTTCTTGTGGGACACATTGCTTGTTTGTGACATCACTTAATTTAAGTTCTCTCTCTCTCTCTACATATATATACACATACATATATTATCTTTAATGCATACATTATAACAGATATATTATATAATGTATATAATAACACATATACAATATATCATACATAATGTAACATATATTAATATATTATATAATATAATATATAATACATTATATGTATAATGTAATATATATAACATATGCTTCATATATGTGTGTAATATATGATATGATCTCTCTATATAATATATAATTTTAGGTAGTTATAATAATAAATATAATATAATAACATACATTTCATTGAGAGTTTATCAAACAGCCTTGATGTTATTTGTCCCTCTTTCCTTGTTCTTCTGTATTTACTGCCTTCTTCCCCTCCCCAGTTGGAGCCGCCTGCCTGCTTTTCTGTTTCCTGGTCTCTATTACTTTTCTCCTGCTATCTCTTTATCAAGCTGATCTCCCACACAATTGGTCCATTTATTCTTACCTATTTCTGGAGTTACTCCAAGTTACATGCTCAAATCTGAGGATTTGGAGCAGGGAAACACAAATGAGAAAGAACGCACACCATTTGTCTTTCTTGGGCCAATTTACTTCACTTAATATAACCATTTATAAGTCCATCAATATAACTTCAAATTTCAAATATCTTGATTTCATTTTTCTTTAAAGTTGAAGGTTATACCATAGTGTCTTTTACCTGTCAAAGGCATTTAGATTTTTTTTTCCATTTTCTAGCTAGTGTGACTAGAGTAGTATTGAACACAGCTGAACAATATCTGTGGAGTCAGATGCCATCTTTTTAGTCCATGTCTTCTTTATAGATTAGTGCTCATGATAAAACGCTGCCAACAGAATTCCAGGAGTTGCACTCATTCTATCATCTTATCACTGTATTTGACAGTGTTACATATTAACATACTAACATCTGAGTTATTTTATCTACAAGAAATTATGTCTGTTTCCTTGGCTTCCCTCTTCCTTTATAATACTTTCAAATTCTGTGAGGGTATTAAAGATCTGCAGGAAATGAATGATAGTCACTGAAATAATGGTCAAAGAAATTGAAATGTAGTGCTAGTTACATGCATTTAAATTTGTGTTTATATTTATTCATACATGCATAGAAAATGAGAAACATATACATATAAAATATACATATAAATATCTTAGGGGAAGTGGTAAGGGTTGAGAATAGTTAAGGATCAATATATAGTCTATAAATTCCGTAAGAATTAATAAAAATATTATATATATACATATATATGAGATGATGGTTATTCAATAAATGTATATGTATATACACATACCAAATATATGTGTGGGTATGCAATAATTTATATGAAGGTAAATATTTTTCTGTAAGAAATTTTAACTAAAAATAATGACTTGGTCTCTGGAGTTGGGAAGTTGAATGCTACACAATATTTTGCGTTAGAACTTTATAAATAATAGGAGACATGTGGTAAGCCAGAGTGAATCTCTGTGATTTTCTTTGGATAGATTGTTAAAGGGCCTCTGTGGAGGGTCTTTTCAATAATCAGTATTTAGAATCATGGGGAGACTTTAGTGCCCTGGAATCATTTGGTGATATGTTTGGTTTCTATAACTGAAAAAAGTACGGTACAAGCAAAAAGGCTTAAAAAAATTCAGGATGTCTGGGCAGTGTTGATGCACATCTTTAATCCCAGCCCTCAAGAGGCAGAGACAGGTGGATCTCTGTGAGTTCGACGCCAGCCTGGTCTACAGAGTCATTTCCAGGACAGCCAGGACTGTTATATAGAGAAACCTTGTCTTGGAAAACCAAAAAACAAACAATCAAAAAAATTAAGGATGATCCTAACATCACATAATGCCTAGAACATATCCCTCAACCAAGAATATCCAACTTAAGATGTCTGCAGTGGCATTTTTAAGAATTCTTTACTAAATAGCATAGCTATACAAATATGTTCTTAGCATGAAACATCCTTCATTGTTTTGTCAGATTCAATCTATCTGGTTACTAAATCTATAAAAGATTTCAACACACACAAGTTGAAATATTTTGAAAATTTCATGCTGTTACGTTTTTATTGAAAAGAGATTCTTTTCTCATATAATAAATATCTCTTGATTGTAGTTTCTCTCCCTCCACTCCTCCTAGTTCTGTTTCATCTCTCCTCTGCTCTGGATCCACTCGCTCATTAGAAAAGAACAGGCTTCTAAGAGATAACAATTAAACATGGAAAAAATATTAAGATGAAGCAAAAGCTTTCATATTAAAGTTGGACATGGCAACCCAACAGGAAGAAAAGAGTCCTAAAAACAGGAAAAAGAGTTAGAGACCCACTCATTCCTACAGTCAGGAGTCCCATAAAAATACTAAGTTAATAGTGATAATATATATGCAGAGGCCCAAGTTTGGACCCATGCAGGCCCTGTGCTTACTATTTCTTTCTCTGATACATTAGTAAAATACCAGACGTTGAACTTTGAAATATATATATATATATATATATTTATATGTATATATATACATATATAAATATGTATATATATATACAGGGTTATCAGTTCAGTTAGAGCAACTTGGTCTAGTATATTAGTCAGTTTGGTAATAATTATGCATGTGCACTATCTAAAGCAATGCAAATGATTATGCTTTACCTTATGCACCTGCTTGCTATGATCACAGATTGCCAACTTTTGCCAGTTTAAACAATTAAAAGTTCCATAATGACTAATATTTAACCATTGAGTAAATATACATTGATTTCCTAAAACTATTCTTCTAATTCAAGTGCCACACAGATATCATAAACACACACACATGTGCACGCACACGCGCACATGCATACACATACATAAATGCTGGCATACCTTATACTAAAATATGCGTGTATGATATGTATCTGCTATGTACAAAAACAATGAGTGGAGAGCCAAGGGCTTGGGTAAATGAGAAATGACCTGCATAACAAAGTGATGATTAACAAGAGAACAGAAGAAATTGTAACACTGAATCCAAGAGTGGAGTAGATCTGATTTTGAAGGATCAGTAATTAGTAAGTTGTTTAAAATTTACTATGTTTTGATCATAGATATTGTTATTTTATTAATATGAAATTCATTAGAATATAGCAATTGACCATACTAATAAAGCAGCATATGGTCAATAAGACATTACTTCTTAGAGTAACAAACTTTTGTACTCCAAACTCATTAAGAATGGCTGTCACTTTGTTGATGAAGAGGTGAAGAAAATGAAATTCTTTCACATTTATTAGTAGGAATGTTAAAAAGTACAGCCAGTATGAGAAGCAATATGGTGTTTCTTCAAAAAATGTAAAATACAACAATTGTATGGCTCATCAATCTCATGTTCGAGTCAATGTCCAAGAGACGTGGGTTAGTAGCTCAAAAATATAGCTGCAAACCTGTATTTATTGTACAATGATTCATAGTATTAAAGAAATGATTTGAAAGGAAGTGTTTAAGGGCCCATGAGTCAACAAACAAAGTGAGGAACATTTTCACAATGGAAGACTATTGCATAAGCAGAACAAAATTTGTGTCTCTGTGACAACATAGATGGAACATTAGGCCCTTGTGTTAAATGAAATAATCCCAGTACAGAAAGGGAAGCAACAGGTTGGTGCTTGGATATGGAACGTGACAATGTTGATCTCATGAAAACTGACATTATTATCTTGGCTACCAAGGATGAGGAGTGGGTATGCTGGGAAAGCCAATCACTGGGTATGGAGCTGCATACAGTTAGATGGGGGAAAATGTTCTGGTAAGGTGGCTATATGTAATCATCAAATTCTCCACATTTCCAAAAGCTGGGAGAAAGAGTTTAGAGTATATTCCCATAAAGAAGCTATAAACGTTCATGGGGATATGTTTTAACTTGATTTGAGCAATGTTCCAAGTATATGCATGTACCTACAACATGATCATATCGTGAAAAGTCATTATTATGTATCAAATTTGTGTCATGTATTAGTAAATATAATCTTATTCAAAAAATTTTAAATAGAAGAAATAACTTGATTTCTGATCTACATAGCTTAAGAGGATATTTTATAATAATTTAATGTATATTAAGTATTTATATATAAGTATTAAAATATTGGCTGGTATAAAACTTTTGTAATCGTGGTACAAATCACTAAAAATTGAACAGAAAATAATGTAATTTATAAGAGAAGTTCATTAATATGACAATTTGAATTATTTGAGACAGTTTAGTCATTTGTCCATATTTTTACTTGTCTTTATGAGATTCGTGTTTAAAATTAAAAAGAAAAAATTTAGAGTAAAAATGATACCTATTTAGGCTAGCTTTTTTAGTAATTATTAAAACTTTCTTTCAAAACATATATTTTGCTAAGTAGTAAGATTTACTTGAGAAATGTAATTGAAAAAATAGATATTTTATCAATAACAATTTCCGTGAAATTATGGGATTATGCTTACTGTTGCCTTTGTTTTTCTTCATTATAAACATCATGTTTTCTCCTAAAATCTTTATTTTTTTTTGTTATTATTAAGTACTGGAAATATGTTCTTCGCAGAAAACTCAGCATCAATCTTTTAAGCATAAATCACATATAAGAGAATGATTGAAATTACATTATTAATATTTTATTTAAAAAATTACAAATGAAATAAATTACTTTTATGACTTGTAAATAAAAATAAGTATCATTTTAAAACAGATATGAGCACGCTGTTTCTACATACTGCTTGTTCTGACATTTTTAACTTCTTAAATTTCCACAGAGATGAAGCAAAGCAAACATATTATTTTATGAGTTATCTGTGGCCTATGAGATATTTTTTGAGTACTCCGACATGAAAATATTTGTTCCTGATGGAATTTGAATCCTAAACAAGTTACAAATACACAGGAGATGATTTGGGCACTGAATGGTCTTAGTATCAATTTAAAATTGAATTTAAGATATTCAATTGGCAGTTTTTCTCATTAACAAACACCTAGGCTGTGTGTTATCTATAGAGTGGATACACACATTATTTCAGGATGATGATATATACAACCCCAATCATCACTCATCTCAGTTCTTTTATTTGGTATGTTTCCATTTCACAAGAGACACTTATAAATATCACCTCTAGTGATGTAAATTTCATGTTTCTTTAACCTGAATGCAGCAATTAAGTGCCTTTGATGTGAATGACAATAAAAACTACAGTAAGGAATATCTCCATCACTTCTGTGTGAACTGATGATGGAGAAGGAAGTGCTAACTTCTATCTTTGCTTCCTTTTCTTCCCCCTTTTCTTTTTGTTTTCTCTCTCTCCTCTTACCTCTCTTCCTCCCTCCCTCCCTCCCTAATTCTCTCCTTCTGTCCTTCCTTCCCTCCCTCTCTCTCTTGTTCTTTCATTTGCTGCTTACCCACTTCCTTCTTTCCCAGCTTCTCTAATTCTAGTTAGGCTAATTGTTTTGGCATTACCAGTCTATAACTATAACCACGCACTTTTCAAACTCAAAGTCTCATTGAGACTTCACTCATTCAAGCATTGAATGAAAGCATGGACTTTTCTCATACAATTCTTTTTCATGCAAGTGCTACAGGTGGAACAATAAACACCGGTTTCAGATACAGAATTAAACTAATACAGCACCTGATAATATAATAAGTACAGACTTAAGGGAACTACAACAAAGATAACTTAATATATGTATCCAAATTGAATGCATTGAAGAAGTTTTGCTTCAAATGAAATCTGAAGGAATAGATAAATGAATTATGAATGTTCCAGGAAGTGAAGAACATATATAAAATCACAAAAAGAAGAAAATCCTTTGTAAATAGAGTAATAGAATTTTACCAGGATTTTGTAATCGAGTAGACTTTGAAAATCTGTTATATATTTTTGTTTGTTCCATTAAGAGAAGCAAAGGTTCATAAACTTCAAACTGCATCTACCAGCCAAGCATGGTGGTTTGCACTTTTACTCCTGTTCTGGAGAGGCTAAAGTAGCAGGACTGATGATCTGAGTTTCAGGGCAACTCGACCTAAATTGTTACATACTATCTTCCCAACACAAAAACAAAACAAACCACAACCGAAATACATTCAGAACAGTGATCAGAAACCTTTCTTGTATCTTTTATTCTTTTAATTTTATTAATAAATTTTTATTCATTTTACATACCAATTGCAGATCCCACTCTTCCCTCCTCCCGCCCCTCCAGGCTACCCCTCCAACATACCTCCCATTCCCTCCTCCAAGAAGGTAAGGCATCCCATGGGGAGTCAGCAGAGCCTGGTACTTTCAGTAGGGGTATGTCCAAGCCCCTTCCCTTATCTCAAGATTGTGCCAGGTGTCACACCATAGGTAGTGGGCTCCAAAAGGCCTGCTCACGCACTGGGGATGGATCCTGATCCTACTGCCTGGGGGCCTCTTAAGCAGATCAAACTATATAACTATCTTGATTATGCAGAGGGCCTAGTCCCATGGAGTCTCCACAGGTGCTGGTCTAAAGTTCATGAGTTCCCACTAGTTTGGTTTGGTTGTCTCTGTAGGTTTCCCCATCGTGATCTTGATGCCCCTTGCTCATAGAATCCCTTTTCTCTCTCTTCAACTGGACTCCTGGAGCTCGGCCTGGAGTTTGGCTGTGGTACTCTGCATCTGCTTCCATGAGCTACTGGATGAAGGCTCTATGATGACAGTCAGGGTATTCACCGATCTGATTACTGGGATAAGCCAGTTTAGGAACCCTCTACTCTATTTCTAGTAGTCTAAGCAGGGTCATTCTTGTGGATCCCTGGGAACTTCCCTAGCACCCAGTTTCTCCTTATCCCCATGATGTCTCCCTCTATCATGGTATCTCTTTCATTGCTCTCCCACTCCATCCCAGTTCCAGGTTGACCATCTCATTCTCTTATATTCTCATCATCCATCCCCTACCCGCCATTGCTCACCCCTCACCCCCAATTTACTCATGGAGATCTCATCTATTTCCCCTTCCCAGGGCAATCTATTCATTCCTCTTTGGGTCCTCCTTGTTAGCTAGCTTCTCTGGAGCTGTGGGTTGTAGTCTGGTTATCCTTTGCTTTACATTTAGTATCTGTCTATGAGTGAGTACATACCATGTTTGTCCTTCTGAGTTTGGGTTACCTTATTTAGGATGATATTTTCTAGTTCTATCTATTTCCCTGCAAATTTCATAATGCCATTGCTTTTTACTGCTGAGTAGTACTCTATTTTCTTAATCCATTCTTCGATTGAGGGACATGTAGCTTTTTTCAGGTTCTGGCTATTACAAATAATGCTATGAATATAGTTGAGCATGTGTTCTTGTGGTATGATTGAGCATTCCTTGGGTATATGCCCAAGAGTGGTATAACTGGGTCTTGAGGAAGATTGATTCTCAATTTTCTGAGAAACCACCATATGATTTCCAAAGTGGTTGCATAAGTTTGCATTCCCACCAACAGTGGAGGAGTGTTCCCCTTGCTCCACATCCTCTCCAACATAAGCTGTTATCAGTGTTTTTTCTCTTAGTCATTCTGACAGGCTTAAGATGGTATCTCGGAGCCATTTTGATTTGTGTTTCCCTGATGACTAAGGATGTTGAACAATTCCTTAAATATCTTCTGGCCATTTGAGATTTTCTGTTGAGAATTCTCTGTTTAGCTCTGTAGCCCATTTTTTATTTGGATTGTTCAGTATTTTGATGTCTAGTTTCTTAAATTCTTTATATATTTCTGGAGATTGGCCCTCTATCAGATGTGCGGTTGGTGGATCTTTTCCCATTCTATAGACTGTTGTTTTGTTTTATTTCCCATGTCCTTTGCCTTACAGAAGCTTCTCAGTTTCAGGAGGTCCCATTTATTAGTTGTTGCTCTCAGTGTCTATGATACTGATGTTATATTTAGGAAGTGGTCTCCCTGCACTGATGAATTCTAGACTACTTTCTACTTTCTCCTCTATCAGGTTCAGTGTAACTGGTTTTATTTTGAGGTCTTTGATCCTCTTGGACTTGAGTTTTGTGCATGGTGATAGATATGGATCTATTTTCAATCTTCCATATGTTGACATCTAGTTATACCAGAACCATTTGTTGAAGATGCTTTCTTTTTTCCATTGTACATTTTGGCTTCTTTGTCAAAAATCAGGTGTTCAGAGGTGTGTGGGTTAATGTCCAGGTCTTCAGTTCGATTCCATTGGTCCACATGTTGGTTTTTATGCCAATACCAAGCTGTTTTTATTACTATAGCTCTATAGTAGAGCTTGAGGTCAGGGGTGATAATGCCCCCAGAGGTGGCTTTATTGTACAAGATTGTTTTAGCCATCCTGTTTTTTTTGTTTCTCAATATGAAGTTGAGTATTGTTCTTTCCAGGTCTGTGAAGAATTGTGTTGGGATTTTGATGGGGATTGCATTGAATGCGTAGATTGCTTTTGGTATCTTGCATCTTTTAAATCATCATTACCTCCAGTGAGTAAATTTTTCTCTGTGCTGGGCATGTGGAGGTAGCCTGCAAAGCACCATGGGTGCTGAAGACAGACAGGATTCTTAGAGTGTAAAACACCATTGTAACATGAAGCTGAAACCCATCTGATGACCTTAGTCAGTACAAGGATAAGTTAGCAAATAATTCTTGAACATTGTAACAATGCTGAGTATGCATTCTTGGAACTAAAATTATTTTTATTTTAAAATTTGTCTTAAACTTAATCATATAAAATTATAAAATTTGTAAATAAAAAAACATACCACAAAATTAACCAGGCCCAAATACTATGCAACTCAATGAACTTTTATACAATTGGAGTAGCCATTCTAGATGGAATGGGGAGTTTCACATTAGATTTTATACTTTCACTCTCAAATATATATGTAAAATTCTATTGGGAAAACTAGTGTAAGGAGATCCTAGGGCCTCAATTTGTTCACAAGCACACTAGGAGGCTTATGTAATTGCTTCCTGATGACTGGGGAAGGATGTCATCCTCTGGGTGCTGCCCACCTCACCTCAGTGCAGAGGAACAGCAGGTAAGAAGAAAGCTCTGTTTGTAAGAAATAACGTTATCGAGTTTTTTCCATCTTACAAAATGACATAAGGAAAACCCCTTTGTCTTCCTCCTATTTCAAAGTGATATGGTATACCTTTGCATGTGTCTCTGAAATCCACTACTTGGGGATGGCTTCTGGAGTTGCACCTTATCTTATCTATTTGAGTCTTTACCTTTTAGTTCCAAACAACCAGACTTGCAGGTAAAAATCTCCTTTTAGGGGCCTCTCTGTTCAACAAGGAAATTGGATAAGTGTTTGAGATTTTTGTACCAAAACACATGGCAGAAATGGTAGAGTGCATTCATGCCAATGAAACCGTGAAGGCATGGAGATGCAGTGAGTCTAGACAGGTATTGCTGTTTAGTTGGATGTAGAGTTGAGACTGCATTGATGATAATAATTAGAGGACTGAGAATTTTAAGAATTTCAAGCATAGCTCAAAGGGCAAATTTGAGGAGATTGATGAACAAAATATGTAAGATTCTGATAAATTATGTTAATTTGCATGCACATTAAGGTTTGGTAATAGAATTGTGAGAACTACGTAGAGTCTAAGAATGAAAGGACTGGTAATTTATGTCTACAAATTAGGGACAAATAAAAATATTGAAAGCATTTTATATAATCTTTACATAATTGCTTCACTCAGCAAATGTTCATGCATCTTTCAGGTCCCATTTCTCTACATCCTAGTGATATTAATAAATAAAAGAGACATTGTGTTCTTTTCCTCATATAGAGTGGTTTGTGTTTATTATAAAAAAATTAACCATTTTAATTTTCTTATATTAAATTAGTATTCAATTTAAACACTCACTAGAATGACTCAAATGTAGACTAACACCATCAAGTATAAGTGGCAATGCGTACAGACAGAATTCACACTAGTGTAAGAGTTTCAAATTACATGGTCTATTTACAATGTAAGAAAGTTTAATAATTTTATATAAGATGAACTTACATCTGTCAGATTTATGATCAGGCTAAATAATTCTGATTATGGAAATTTAACATATCTCTCCATAAGAGTTTCTATCCCTAAATAAATTTGTTCAAGAATCTTGATAGTAGCTTTATTCACAAAAGGAGATCAAATGTCCATCAACAGGACAAAGGCAAACACATTGTGGCATATTAATGCAGAGAAGATACCTCTAGCAACACAGAATAATCAAATCTTGACATAAGTGACAGCAAGGATGAATTCTAGAATGCTATGCTGAGTGAGCAGACTTGTGATTCCATGCAGCATCATCTCATTTGTGGTAAATTCTAGAACAAGTGAAGCTAATTAACTGTGACACAAACCAATTAGAAGCATAGTGGTTTCCAGGAGGGTCAGGGCACTGGCCCAGTAGACTCAGGAGAAACTCTCTTGGATACCAATAGTGCTTTGTTTTCTAATGTCTTGTGACAGCTATGTGAGTTACAGATACCTAGGTAATAAACTGCATATGAATTTACCTAGAAATAAAAATAAAAACATTAACAAAACACAAAATGACTAATGGTAACATGAATGATCGTGCTACAATATTTTGATGAAAGAAATCTTACTCTAGTAATTTTATGACAAATTAAGTTCGCTTGTTTCTCATTAGCATAACCAATTCCATCTTAGTTTATTTCATAAGAACCCTTTTTATTCCTGAAGATCCCAAAAAGATTCATATGATACTTAAAACAAACACACAAAAAAGGTATTCTACTTTCAAGAGAGTTACAATATTGTTCTGTAGCAGCATGAAGGCTGTTCTTATAGCTTCCTTTGGGTGATATTGCCTGTGTAATGTTTAATCAGGATTGACACAAGAAGGCATTTTTTTGGGTGTGCTTATGAGGGCAGTTTCAGAAAGATTTAATTTGGTGGAATGATTGTCCTAAATGTGGCTACACTATTCCATAGCCTAACTTCCTGGACTGATTAGAAAAGAGAAAGTGAGCTGAACACTAGCATATATCTCTCTGGATTCTGAGTGTTGAGGCATTTTGACCATTTGCCTTACTGGACTGTTGCCATGATTTAAGAGTTATGAACTTAACCCTTAAATTGTGAACCAAAGTAAACCTCTTCCTTAGGTTGTTTTTTGTCATATACCTTGTCAAAACCATAAAAAAAATCTAATAGACAGCGTGGGCTCATGGATGGCAGATCAGCAAAGACTGTAGTGATTAGTGCTCAAATACATCACGAGAAGTTCTCTTGAGGGAGAGGGCCTGGGTGCACATAATGTGCTTGGGCCACAGTAGCATGCATAATTAGTCATAGTTTCTAAATATGCTGAGGCTGAAGGACTGACTGTTTGACTTACAGTTTAGGACCAGCCTTGACAATATAATGATACCCATCTTAAAAAGCATATGAAGAGAAAGAAGAGAATGGGCGAGTTATATGCAACTTCCCAAGCCCATCTGTTCTCATGACTTCCAGGTAAGCATCAGGGATCCCTTTCCCCTTTGTCTTTACTTGTGATGCCAGGTTTTTAACCTTCAAATCAAATGTCCAATAACTTCTATACCCGATATGATTAACTGTTTTATCGCTGGAGTTTGAAGACCAAAAGCAACCAGCTGAGCAGTTTTAAGCAGATACATATATAAAAAGAAGAAGAAAAGACCTCACAGCCATCAATCAACAAAAAAATGAGGTGCATAAACGAAGGCACAGTGGTTCAAAGACAAACTGCTTTGATGGACAGAGAATGAAGGATCCAGAGCCCATCAATAACACTCAATTAACACTGTATAGGCAACTCATGGACTTTGTAAAAGAGCTCTATTAGCAACCCTTTGCAGTAAACAGCTTATGTCTTTTGGAAAGAGGTTAAGCCAATTCTGAGAGAAATTACTTATTATCTCAAGACCCTGATGCTAATATAAGGAGGTCAAAATACAACTGTAATGGAACAATTTTTTTTTTTTTACCAATTGATAAGAAACACTCAAAATGTGTATACCAAGTGAGTATCCTTTGTTTGTATAATAGGAATAACTGTGAGATCAACCAAGTGTACATTCTGAGTTATTAGATTTCATTTTCTCAAAAATGAAGAAATCAGTGGCATTAGAAAAAGAAAAGTTCATGGCCAATGCCCAGCTCTTAGTCCAGAAAGCATGAGGTAGACAAAGGTGCACAGAGAACTGGAACATACTTTTCTTTATTAGTAAGAATGGGATATGTAATAATAATATTTGGATGAGGAGCCTCCCTCCAAATCTAATAGTCAGTGCACCTGGGCCACAGCAGACCTCCTTTCATAAGTGGCAACCTTCAAAGGCCACAAACAAAAATATCATTTTGCCAAGCTCACTTACATTCCCCAAATTTTCCACTCATGTGATCAGCCAATTGTTTTTTAAGTTAAGAGAGAGGAAGGGAAAAGGGTTGTCAGTAATTACATTAATGGATTTTCCTGTATAAGGATAAAGAGCAAAAATAAACAAAAAAGCATTTCCTTATGTGTTGTAGTGTTATTTTGAAAAATGCAAAGTGTTATTTTGATAAATGCAAATATTATTTGCACATTAATGGCTATCTGGAAGGAGATTGAAGTAATTCTTAATCTGTTGATTTTAATCTATATCGCTGACAAATAGATTTATTGCATGCATAAATAGGGAAAGAAAAACTTCTATATAAAATATTAAAGAAAATTGATACATCACTGGAAATAAATGATAGTGAACTTCTGTTAGAGGGATTTGACATATTTGTTCTGGGCCAAAGAAAATAGTTGAATATGCTTGCTTCTTGGTGACTAAAATATGATGAGGATGTCTAAAGATGCAGTACGTGTTTCACAGTCTAAAGTCATGCCTGAAAACTACCATCCCGATATTTACTTGTTGAAAAGCTGAACAAAAGACCTCGTATCTGTCAGTCAAGAAAAATAAAGTAAAAAAGGATGAACAGACTCACCCATCATTACTTCAAAGATAAAATCCTTCGATAAACAGAATCAATGGCACATCTATCAGTGTTCTCAATTGAACACTGATACATACATTTTACAATACTCCTCTAGGTTCTGTAATACACATGAAAAAAAATTAATTTTTAAAGGATTTACTTATATTATAGCTCAAGGTAGCAGCTAATAAACAATAGGTCTACATAAAAGTTAATGAAAATTATAACCATCCAAATGAAATAGGAGAATTTGATATACAATAATTGGATTGCTTGCCGGGGAATATAGTAAATGGGATATTACTCAAGCATGGTCCATACAGATACAAGCATGCTTACAAAAATAAAAGCAGGCTTACAAAAAATGTTGAGGCAATATTACACATAGTATCGTCAAAGAACAGCAATGAAGATTTGAGGCAAAGTTGGGTTGGGGAGAGATTGCAATAAAATTGAAATAATACCCAGGGTATAGGAGATCCACACACTTACTTGTAGATTCAGGTGAGAGTATTGGCTTTTTTTTTCCAAGTTTTTCTGAAGCCATTCCTCTTCACAATCATTTTAGGCTACCATCATTAGCTAGGGATAATATATTATTTCATAGTAGGGGGTTGGGCCATGTTGTATCAGAGCAGATATAGTTTAAGTAAGAGGGGTATCTCCATAACATCACCAAATAAGGGAGGACATCATCATCTGCTTGAGATGAGAAAGGTGTCCACCTTGAGGAAAGGTATGCAGTAACCTACAGGGGGTGAAGAACTCCAAGAAACAGGAAGAAGTTTGTCTAGAACTAAGGCCCAGTGTGAGCATCAAAGCCCAAAGTAGTATGAAGTGACAGCAGCAACAAAGACTGATTCTTACAAATATATCCATATTTGCTCATGAGATTGTAATTATGCTAAGGATGGTAGAAACCAAATTTCTTTGCATTGCAACTATAGACAAAGTTGTAAATTCATATTTTTCATAAATACTAATGTATGGGAAGTATTTATAGATAATAAGCATAAATATATACATACAATTAGATACATGCATTTCCAGTTTTCATCCACTGGTTGTTCTAGGAGGAGCAATACTTCAATAACAGTAAGTACAAACATCCATATGTTGGTCTCTAAGTGTCATTCTTTATTCAAAGATATAAGAGACTGTTGGAGAAATGTTTAATTCTAGCTTTGGCGCAAGAAAAGATAAGTGTCTTGTATCCTAAGGAAAGAAAAACTCAAATAATGATGGGGATTTACAAAGGACATAGGGATCTGCTCAATAGACCTCCTATTTGACAAACCAGATTAAACCATATATTCACTTTGTGATATTTGTGCATTAAAGTTTACTGAAAAAAGAGAAATCATCCACTCATAATTCTATAAATAAAAGAATAGAAGCTTCAAATACTTATTGATTTTACAAATTCAAATGTAATATGAGCAAGGTGATATCATTAATAATACAAGAGGGGGTTAAGAACATCCTGTTGCTTCTATAATACTTCTACCAAGTAACTACAAAAGCTGGATGTGAAGATACTACTGAATCCAGGAAAAGAAACTTAACAATCTCTAGACCTTCAAAAGCGTTGAAAGTCAGTAATTAGTGATAGAGACAGAATTGGTCTAAAGAGAAAACAGGAAAAGCAATGAGGTGCAACACCATTCTTTTTTTTTTTGAATTTATTTTATTTTATTTTACAATATAATTCAACTTTACATATCAGCCATAAATTCCCCCTTTCTCCCTTCTCCCGTGTTGCCCCCCTCCCCCTGACCCACCCCCCATTTCCATCTCCTCAAGGGCAAAGACTCCCCCAAGGATTGAGATCGACCTGGTGGACTCAGCCCAGGCAGGTCTAGTCCCCTCCTCCCAGGCTGAGCCTAGGGTCTCTACTAAGCCCCAGGTTTCAAACAGTCAATTCATGTACTGAGCACAGGGCCCGGTCCAACTGCCTGTATGCCTCTTAAACAGATCAAGCCAATCAACTGTCTCATCCATTCAAAGGGCCTGATCCAGTTGGGGGCCCCTCAGCCATTGGTTCACAGTTCATGTGTTTCTATTCGTTTGGCCATTTGTCCCTGTATTCCATCCATCCCTGGTCCCAACAACTCTTGATCACATAAACCCTCTTCCTTCTTGCCTATTGGACTCCCGGAGCTCCACCCAGGGCCTGACCGTGGATATCTGCATCTAGTTCCCTCTGTCACTTGATGGGGTTTCTAGCACGACAATTAGGGTGTTTGGCCATCTTATCACCAGGGTAGGTCAAATCGGGCTATTTCTAGCAACACCATTCTTAAGTGAACTGTTTCATTACATGGAACATTATTCAGATAACTGGTGAGACCTGAGTAATACTATAATGTCCATATCATTTATATCCCTACTACTGACATGAAAGAATGTCCTTAACTGTGAGACATACACAGTAAGTATTCTAATGTGATGGGGTTGCAGATTGGAAACATATTTTAAAGTGATAAAGAATAAATATTATTTTAAATAATGGACTTGATCACTTTTGCATATTTAAATTTAATTTCCATAACAATATATGACTACTTTGTTGAAGAAGTTAAATGATACATACCTTTTCTTGAAAGAAACATGATCGCTGATGTGTACAGGATACCCCAGAGTAACACAAGAGTGAGGATGGAGAGTGAACCCTAGAGTGAAGATGGAGAATGGGCACTGGAGTGAGGATGGAGAGTGGCTGCCTGAATGAGGATGAAGGACAGGTACTAGAGTAGGGATTGAGAGTGAGCACTAGAGTGAGGATGGAGAGTGTATACCTGAGTGAGGATGGAGAATGGATGCTGGAATGAGGATGAAAAGTAGGCACTGGAGTGAGGATAGAGAGTGAGCTCTGGGGTGAAGATGAGAGTGATCTATGAAATGAGGAAGGAGAGTGCACATGTGTCAATAAGACATGACATCCTGATATGCCATTGTAGAAAGCCATAGGAAGATGAAGGTGGCTTGGACTAGAGGGACAAAGAAAACAAAAAAAATTAAATAATGTGAATTATCATTTGAGAGACTCTACAAAACTTACTAGATATGAAGTATGTGGAGAAAACCCAAAGTTACCTTCAGTGATCTTGACCTTGACAAAGCTTCTAAAACCCAGAGGCACTGGTTTTTCAGCTGTCTTCGTCTAACCTGTGCATATCCTTTGTCTGGTATATTTACCTTTGTTATGCAAATCTGTGATAATATATTTATGGTTGTTTGAATGAGAATGGCCCACATAGGGCCATATATTTTGATGTTTGGTTCTCAGTTGGTGGACTGTTTAGGAAGGATTAGGAAGTGTGGCCTTCATCTACTGTAATCAGATTGGTGACTACCGTAATTGTTATCAGAGAGACTTTATTCAGTAATTGATGGGAGCAGATGCAGAGATCCACAGCAAGGCACTAGGCCAAGTACTGTGAGTCCCGCTGAAGAAAGGAGGAGGGATTATATGAGCTGGGGGACCAAGGTCATGTTGAGATAGCTGACCTTAGCTCATGGGAGTACATGGACTCTGGACCAACTGTTAGGGGTCCTGCATGGGACTGACCTAGGACCTCTGCATGACTGTGACAGTTGTGTAGCTTGGTCTCCTTCTAAGGCTCCTAGCAGTGAGAACTGGACCTGTCCCTGGTGCTTAACTGACTTTTAGGAACCTGTTCCCCAGTTTGATGCAAGGGAGGAGCTTGGTCCTGTCTCAACTTGATGTCCCATGCTGTGTTCAAATCCATGGAAGGATTGCCCCTTTCTGAATGGACACAGAGAAGGAGTGGATGGGGAGGGTGGTAGATAGGAGGTTAGAGGTGGGAGGGGAAGAGAGGAGGGGGAGAACATTGGTCATTATGTAAAATGAAAAAAAATAGTTAATGAAATAAAAAAAGAAAGTGTGGCCTTGCTGGAGGTGTGTCCTGTGGGTGGGCTTTGAGGTTTCAGAAGCTCACACCACATCAAATCTCACTAAGTTCTCAGTTACCCTTCCACCACCATGCCTGTCATTTTTGTTCCCTACCATGATGATGGTGGACTGACCCCCAGAAACTCTAAACTAGCCCCCAACTGAATGTTTTCTTGTATAAGATGTCTTGGTCATGGTGCTTCTTGACAGGAATATAATTGTAATGAGACAATATTGAAAATAATTTGAATTATTGATAATAAGATAGTCATTGTATAGGATTATGGACCTTACAAGAGACGCGACAATGACAGAGATCTGTATATTCTATTATCAAGAGTTTGAAAGACATAGAGTCACAGAGGTTGAAATAAAAAGTATGGTATCAGACAGAGTTGATTGCAGGTTTGATAAGGCTCATCTCAGTCTTTAACAGGCTACTTAAACTCTTGAAGCTCAACATCTTCCTATGTCAACTGAGTAATAGTAGTAACTTCTGTACCATAGAACAGGCAGACTAATTGTAAAATAGTATTAGTGTTTCATAGTAAATACAGGTAGAATCAGGGTTGTATGATTCTTTAAGTGATTTCTAATGAATAATTGTAAGGGCATAAAATAGTAATCTAAAGTCTAATGCAATTATTTAAGTTTAGAAATGATGTTAAAAGTAAATGGAAGTACTATATATAATGCTATCTAAGAGTAACTTTGAATCCACAACAACAGCTAATTCTGTTTTTGAAATCTAAAAAGCCATGGGCAAATTTTTCATATGTTGATTATATTGAAAGGAGGGGAAATATTTAAAACTTTTAATATTACACTGGCTCAGAAAAATTATTTTAAATTATATCAGCATCTCTAAAATTTTAGATGCAGCCTCTGCTACAGTACTTATTCCAGAGAGGTGAATGTTCTTGTTTCTGAGAACAGAACATACTTTTTATCAAAGTGTTCCTTCCTAATCCAATTTTCTATAGCTATTTAATATGGCTACTCATCATGCCAGGGCTCATTTGAAAGCACTTGTGCTTAATTGTAAAAATAAACTGCGCCCCATCCGCTCCTGCCTTGCAGCTTTTGAGCTCCTCTGTGGCTCGGGTGTGGCCCCACATCCACATCCTCTCTGCCAGTCCTTTGTACCTTCCCACTCTAATGCTGTCCCTTCAGTGTTAGCTGCTAAGTGGTTCCAGTGTATGTCTGGTACAATTTTCTAATGACTGATGCATTATTCTCACTACTGATTTGTCAGCAGGACTGCCATCTGTGCCTGAGCATTCGAAATGAACAGAACTGTATGCTTTAATGGAGCAAGAGGGAAACTGGAGAATTAAACAGAATCATTCCAGTTCTGTCCATTAATTTCCAATATTTAAATTCACAGCAAGATCACTGTGGGAGGAAATGAAGTTACATAAGATTTTTTTATGAACTCTAAAGAGACAACATATTTTATGAATTAAAAATGATACATCTCACATATTTATATGGATATTGTCACATTTGTTTGGTTCCCCAAAGCTTGTGGATGTTTACAATGTTCTAGACACTTGCCTAGGAATTGGAGAAGATACAGCTAAAGTTCAAGTCTTAGCCTACAGTCTAATTTAATGTGTCTATGTATGAAAGTTGGTCACATTAGTAGGTTTATCCAGCCATGTCTACCTTCTGGGTAACTAGAACTTCATTTGTATGATGTGATGGACATTTAAATTTACAATGAAAATACATCACAATTAGAGAAAATAAAAATTGATTTAGTAAAGTTTCAGAGGTTGAAGGAATTATCTAAATATTTTATCAAAAGTCTGTTTACATATGAAAAATACTTTGTATCTTTTAAACAGTTTTTTAAAGATTTATTTATAATATTTTTAATTATGTATGTTCTCTTGTGTCCAGTTGCTCATCATGGCCAGAGACATTTATTCATCTTCAGCTGTAGTTATAGGTAGAGGGAAATGTCTCAGTAAAGTATGAGGAAAGAATTTGTATACCCTGTAGCCATGTTAAAGCTGGATGTAGGGGCAAGCACCTGTAATCCCAGTGATAATGAGGTAAATGCATGGAGAATCCCTTAGGATAGCTTCAGGTCAGTGAGTGATAGATACAAACATGCACACATGAAAATCTAGGTATATTACAGGCTTGGAATAGTTGTCTTTTTCATTACCAATACAGTGATGATTCAGAAACACCTAAGGAATGGCATGAGTTCAAGGAGCTGGGATTAGAGTTAACTTTAGTAATTTGCTATTGTAGGCAATTTGCTATTCTTGCAACTGCAGCAGCAGCATGCTTCTCTTTTATTTATAGTTTAGTTATCCTAAACCCAGAAACATCCTCTCTGAAGCTTGTGATGGAAGTAAATTTCTCAAGGAATGTTTTAAATATACTTACTACAAAACAGGATGGAAAAGGAGAAACAGGAAAATAGTATATGAAAAAGTGGTTATACTTGATAATCTATAATTTGCTTGATTTTGACAAGCACATGACTATATATTTATATAAAAATCATGCAGAACACCTTAAAAATTACATGGTAATGTATGTCTTTAATTCTAGCACATAGGTAGCAGAGGCAGGTGGATCTCTGTGAGTTAGAGTCCAGTCTGGTCTATATAAAGAGTTTCAGGCCAGCCAGGGCTACAGAGTGAGGACCTATCTCTCAACTGACTAACCAATTTATTAATTAATATGAGCTATAAAGAAGTCATTGAGAAGATGACATATTATATCATATTATTTGCTGCCTGCAGCTAAATGACTTTAGTGGCCCTGATCAGAGAGAGATGAGCATTGACTTACTGAAAATTTTAATGTTTGCAAGTGATGGACATATGGTATGGGTCATGACTGCTGTACAAAGAGTCTGAGACCTTCAAAGGCTTGCCTTAAATATTCTGTAAAAACACCTTTCAGGAACCAGTCTCTCAAGCAGCAGCTTTTCCCCATCTCCCACTCTGGGCTTTGTCCCCTCAGATGCCATGTGTTTCTCTGTTTGATGATGTCCATCCTCCTCTTCTTTGCTGTGTGAGGCTCTGTGGGGTCACTCAGCCATCCCTACTTATTTGGTTTTGTTCCTGTCCTGGTGCTAGAGTGTGCTAAGTTTTAGTTAGCATTAAACATAATGTTTCTCTATAAATGAAATAAATAAAAGCGCCTTTCATTTTCTGTCACGGAGGTAGAAAGAATGACGCAGGAAGAAGCATGGCAGCACAGGAGGCCCTGGCTTACAGGATGAAAACTCACTGTTAAGAGTGCATCAGAGTTTATTTTCTCACGTCTTCCCCTGAAGAGAGAACATCACTTTGCCACATCTCAGCGGTGCTAGCGATGAACCTGGACCCCGTACACACTAAGCCAGTGCACTACTACTTAGCTGGAGACCCATCTATTGAGACAGGCTATTACTGTGTAACTTAGGCTGACTTACATCTAACAAGCCTCTTACCCCTGTATTCCAAGTGTTGGGATTTCAGACATGCATAAGTTGTGACAACTAGGAGACCAGTTGAACTCATTCAGAGAAAAGGGTGAATTTAGAATAATGATTTGGTAGTGGACTTGGCCAGTTCTATATCAACTTAACAGAAACTAAAGTCATCAGATGGGAGGGAACCTCAATTGAGAAAATGCCCCCATATGGAAAAGCCTGTAGGGCATTTTTCTCTTTTTCTTTCATTTTTTTCTTTATTAAGAAATATTTTATTCATTTTACATACCAACCATAGATCCCCCTCTTATCCCTTCTTCCACTCCCCCCAACCTCCCCCCAACTCACCCCCCCATCCCCTCCTCCGAAAAGGTAAGGCCTCCCCTGGGGAGTCAGCAAAGCCTGGTACATTCAGTTGAGGCAGATCTAAGCCCCTCCCCCTTCATCAAGGCTGTGCATGGTGTCCCACCACAAATAATGGGCTCCAAAAAGCCAACTCATGCACTAGGGGTATATCCTAATCCCACTGCCAGGGGCCGCTTAAGTAGACCAAGTTATACAACCATCTTTCTTATGCAGAGGGCCTAGTCCAGTTCCATGCAGGCTCCACAGCTGTTGGTCTAAAGTTCATGACCTCCCACTAGTTTGGTTCAGTTGTCTCTGTAGGTTTCCCCATCATGATCTTGATGCCCTTTGCTCATAGAATCCATTAATTGGTGATTGGTTGGTGTGGAAGTACCAACCCATTGTTGTTGTTGCCACCCCTAGGCTGGTGATCCTGTGTGCTATAAGAGAGCAGGCTGAGCCAGCTGTTAAAATTAAGTCAGTAAGTAGAATTCCTCCATGGCCTCTGCATAAGCTCCTGTTTTTGGTTCCCACAAAGTTTGAGTTCCTGCCTTGGCTTCTCTCAATTCCCCTCCATGATGCTTTGGTCACAGAGCTTCACCACAACAATAGAAACTAATTGAGACAAGTGGGGACTGCTGGGAAGAGAAAATTAAATGTACTTTATGGCGCCATGAGCTAGAAATAGAACTTTAAATCCTGGAAAGCCAAGGCATTTCTACATTCTGAGAGTCATATATATCTGTTACTTCTTTCTGTGCCTCTGATCCTTTCTGAACCATTATTAGCTCACACAGAACATGAACACTTTGCCTGTTCATTGTTTTGGTATCCACATTGCTCATTTCAGTCATTACCAGATATGTTTTACCTACTCAAGATTCATACGATGTCACTAAAATAGAAGGATTTCTGTTCTCAGCATGAACCTGCTTAAAAAACAATCTGTATCTAAAATTGCTCTGAGGTAATAATTGTAACTATGGAGACTATCACATGCTTCTGCACATAGCCAAACTTAGTCAGCTTGCTCGCTGTACACTAAGACTTTCTCCAGACCCTCAACCATCAAATTCTGAGACTCATTTGCACCTTTTACCACCGAGTTTCTCTATTAGCATCTGTGTAGTTAATCTTCAGCCTGGCCAAGGGGTCTATTTCTTTCACATCTATACCACACATTTAAAAAATGCATTATGTATTAGGTTTCAGAAACTGTCTTTTGGGTGTTGGAAGTAACTTGTCCGTTCTTAGGTCACTTCAACAGTTACCTATGACATAGTTTCTTCATTCACGCAGTAGAACAGTCAGTACTTCAGATTGGATCCAAGAGACAAATGAGCTTTTCTTGCTGAAACCTTGTTCATGAGTGAGTTAATGGATGAAATATGTAGGAAAAGGTGAGTGTGCCTATGACTTTAACAGATGCATTCAATACATTTATGTAAACAAAGACACTTATATGTCTATGGGAATTGGCTACCTCATGATAAATTTGAGTCCTAAATTCTGTCAGATAAAAATGAATGTGGCAGTATAGCCTAATATTATTTTCTGCACAATCTTGTATGGCTTGTCAAATTCATTAGCCTTCAGAAATTTAATGGAGTTCTTATTCATCTCTGTCTTCTGTTTTTTTATATCACAGTATAATTGCTTTCTTCCAAACATCAAAGCCACAACAAAGCCTTTACTTCATTTGATTACATGGTATAAATGAATTCATTCCATTACAGAATAAATATGAGTTCTTTAAATCATGCTCCAGCATTTCTTTATGGGATAGTCTTTTATGAAGGAAGGCCAGTGATTTCCATTTTTTGCCTATGTCCATTTTAAAAATAGACAGCACTCATTAAAACACACTTATACATGGGGCAGATTTGAACTAATAAAGCTTCAGATAAAAAAAATAAGCATTTTCTGAGTAAAATTAATGTTGGCATGTGATCAGCGAAATACAAAACTTCTATGTATGTACTGGAAGGTAAAAGTAATATTTATAATGTAGCAAAATTACTACATTTATAATGTAGTAAAATAATTTTTTCTTACTGCCCTAGTGATTCATTGTGTGAAAAACAGGCATTTTGAACTCTCTTTAAAGTGCTTTCTGCCTTTGAATAGGTGTTTTAGTTTTAAACTTAAAATTAAGATAGGAGGAAATTCATGTTCACCATCAGTGTAAGTACAGAGATGAACATCTTATACAGAATTCTCATACTCACTGTGTATGCTGTAATGCTGCAAACAATCCTGCAACACAGAATGAGAGCGTGAGACTGTGTGACAGCTGTTTGCTCAGAGTTATCAAGTGAACTATAGAACACTGCTTGTAAAAGCAAACCATGAGCAAAGAATACTGCTCCAAAGAGACAATGTTAAAGGGTGAGCTCCAATAGAGCATTATATTCCCTATGACAGGATACTCTAGTCCCAAAAATGTTGTTCTTATGTGGTTACTATGAAGAAAATAGATACATAAGCTTGCAGCAAAACCAGGAAAATTACACTAATTATTTCCTCCCCCCCCCCCACACACACAGCACAGACAGAAAGCATTGGAAAGGATGACTATGGTACCTATTGTGGTGTACTCTCTTAGGTCTAGGTCTCCTAAGTATTATAAGTAAACAATAATGCTCTATCGACCAGGTCAGAAGAAATTTTGAATTATCTTTTCTTCACTTTTGTTCAATATATATCTTATTACATATAAATGAAAAATTTAAGTAAAACAGATGCATGTTTTCAATGCATAAAGTTTAGAAACCAATGCTCCCTAGGAACTAAGTATTCTATTCACTGTATGTTTTGATGCCTGAGAGCAGTGACCATGAGCTTGCCTAATAAACCTAAAATCAACAGAAACAGAAAAACAAAACAAAACAAAACAAAAACCCCAAAAATTCTTATCAAAATATGTACAATTTCTTAAAATTTAAACCTACAATCTGAATTCAACTTCAAAATATGATTGCTGTTTTGAGCCTCTTAAAAAAATCTTGGTAACTGCTCAGAACTTCAGAACACCTCTCTGCAGCTGAACTTGGTGTCAAGATGGAAATATTTGTTCCATGCTGTACAGCATGGAGGTCACTAAGTATTATTGATTATTGAACATTTGATATTATTGTGATGGAGCAGTTGAATTCTAACTTTAAGTAATTTTACTTAATTATCATCGGGGTGAATAGCTACCATATCTAAAGCACATTATTTAAGGAGAGAAGAAAACAATGTCTCAATTTAAATGTCTGTTTTTCATCTTATCCCATATTATATTCTGTGGAAAATGTCACAATGAATTGTAAGCACACATTTAAATCTAAAATCACCTGCTATCTATGTGTCTATTAAAATTTCTTTTTCCAATGATTTTTATGAAAGAAAGGGTTTTATAATAAATCTATATTACAGTCTCTATATAAAAACTGTAGATTTTGTTTACCTTTAACAAATAATTACAAAAATGTAGATGTAACTAACCATCTTATTAAATAAGAAACACAGAGCCAATGCAAAGATGGAAGCCCAAGAGGTCAGAGCTAAGAGCCTTACCCTTCCTGCTGCAGCTATCCTCTTCAGCCAAGAGACCTACTTCCTGTGTGTTTGTCTCTATATAGACTTTCTGTTCTGCCTTCTCATTGGTTGTAAACTCAACCACATGACCGCCTTGTCACTGCCTGTCTGTACAGACCTCCAGGTCATCTATGGTTGGTATTGAGATTAAAGGTGTGTGTCTCCATGCTGGCTGTATCCTTGAACACACAGCGATCTGCCAAGTTCTGCCTCCCAAGAGCTGGGATTAAAGGTGTGCACCACCACCACCCAGCTTCTGCGAAGGCTTGCTATTAGCTCTGACCCCCAGGCAACTTTATTTATTAACATACAAATAAATGCACATTTCAGTACAAATAAAATATCACCATACAAAAAGATCTAAAAGTGACTCTGCATATTTAGCTTAGAGAGTTAGTATCTATTTTGTAGAAATATGGTATGGAAAATGCTATATTTATAAGCAGATCATGGAATAAAAAGTAATATGTAGGTCTACAATGCACATGATTTCTATGCTTACAATATAAATACTGAGCCCATAGTAATTGCCTTCTGGACATCTCAGATGTCCCTCTAATCCACAAAATTAGCCAGAAGGCTTCTCTTCTCCCAATGTCATTATAAAAGGACATTTATGTTGAGCTGCAAAGGAACCAGCAAAAAGAAGATTGAAACTTGTCATAATTCAAAAAACACATGCTAGGAAACCCTAGAACTTACTGTTCTGATGTAAGGTCTGATTTAAAGTCTAGCAATTATTTAGTTTTCTCACAACTAACAACATGGTTTTCTAAAGGACTATATTATCTACCTTTTGGAAGTGGACAACTGTTTCAGGTTTTAACACTTTTGTTTTTAATATTCTTTACAGGATACAAGAACACAATTGCTAACAAAATTTTAGTTTGCATGAAACTTCTAAACAAAACAAGAAGACTGCTACAGGGCAATGTGATCTAATCTCAACAACCTCACCAACACACCAACAAAATAAGCAATGAAACAAAACATCTGAAAAAGGGAACTGAGGAACTATGGGATGGATATATATATATATATATATATATATATATATATATATATATGTGTGTGTGTGTGTATGTATAATATTTTCTATATTTATACAATATATATATATACATATATATATATATATATTTCTGTATTTTAAAACAATAATGGGGTATTTGGGAAGTATTCACTGTTCATCTGAGTGAAATAAATTGTATTAGATCTAAACTAGTTCCTAAGAAAATTCAATTCTAGAATAAAGTAGAGCAGTTTAAAATTCTTATGTGATCAATTTAAATCAAATCAAATAAATATTCATCCAAGTACTAAGGTGACAGAAAAAAATTCAAAAATTAAAAAGAAATAGTTCCCATGACCTAATAATAAAGTTCTGGGAAACTAACTTCAACTAATCAGGAGGTACAAAAAATACTAATACATAAACAAATTATGCAAAGAGAGAGTCCACTCAATGAAAGAGTTAAAAAATAAGAAATATATGTTTACAGATTACTCTTCAATGCACAGAATCTGCAAGATAAAAAAGGAAGTGTACCACTTACAGGCTATGAAGAAAGGAAAAAAAGTAAAGTGAAGATAGTTATTTTATATTCAAAACAAGTAAGTAGATAAAATTACATTTTACCTTGCATATATATAGCTAAAAGTTAAACATTTACTAAAAAATATTTCTCAACCGTGGTCATATAGACAGATAGTCAGAGAATAGAAGTGCTGCGAACATATGAGGAATAATAATCAACAAATTACTCACTAGAGAAACTGAGAATTTGAAGATGGTGCTGGTGGCCACAGCGGACTGAGGATCATGCTCTGGGCTCTTGGCAGTGGCTCATCCAGGGCCTAGATTTCCCAGAGAGTAAGTGCTCTGGTGCCTGTCCTCAGGCCTGTTGAGGAAGAGATCAAGGGAGGACTGACAGGAAGAGAGGTGCCTGTCAAGAATGGCGAGAGTGGTGCTTGCGCCTGGCGAGGACCATGACTGGGATCATCAAGAAATAGACCCTGGATGCTGCAAAAGCACAAGGCACAGGTCTAGCTGGGCTGTGGCACACTGGAAAGTGCAAAGAAAACACCGTGGCCCTGCTGGGTGAGAGGGGAAGTGAGTAAGTAGATGATGGGAGAGAAAGAACTGAGCAAATAGGTGGTGGAAAAATGGAAGATAAGTGGTTTGTGTGTTATATGGTGAGACAGAATGGGACACGGGAAGGTGGTGACTATTCTTGCTCTTTGGGAAAAGGTGAAATTCACTGCCCATCAATAGAGACAGCAGCAAATCATAAGTGCTAGCGGGCCTATGCCTTCTTCCTTTAGGAAAACCGACCAGGTGATGAGTTACTGTGACTCCCAGAGCATCATCCTAGCCCAGGAAGAAGCGAGATACCTGAAAAATGGAGACCCACAACTGACTGGACATGTCCTGCTGTGTTTACTTGTCCTCACTGGTCTATCTACTGATATCGCTAGTTGGTTGTGGCAGTGGTTCAAAGAAGAGACTGGATGACTCTATGTTGAATTATAGTTTTACCCGTGCTGTGTCTTAAATTTGACCAGAAATTTATTTCCTTTGAAAGCTTTGGGTTGGATACCCAGAGGCCCTGCTCGCCTCGCTGCCATGCAGAATGGGCAGGAAGAAGACACTCAGAGACCCCACCCAGTGGGTGGTCTACTCAGATCATGAGCCACTATAATGTGCAAGTATAAGGTGGACAGATGGGAAAGAAAGAGTAGCAGATCAGCTTATGCACTATGAAGAGAGGTGGATCTGCAGATGTGAATGTGGAAAAGAACAGCCTGATGTGAGTGGCCTGCTAAGCCAGCTGAGGCTATGGTGAAGTCCTGGCCCATGCTGCTGCTGAGGGCCTTGTCTAGGTCTGTGGTTATGCTGCTGCAGTGATCTGTGTGTGGATGTCCATGGCCCATGTTATCACCAAAGGCCATGTAAATGTCCCTGGTCTGCACTGCCTCACGGGGACAATGCTGATATCCAAGGGCTGCCTAGAGTTGGCCCAGCCACTCACTGGCTGGAGCACTAGAGAGAGAGAGCTGGGCCTGCACCTTGCCTGGGCAGCACAGTATAGACTGCACCTCACCTTGTAGTGCAGGGAAGAGAGCAGGCCCTCAGGTCATGAGAGAGGGAGAGCTGGTCCTGCCTCTTGCTGCCTGCAGCACTGGCATTGTGTGAGCTCGCCTGGGCAGTGTTGGAGAACTCACTGTAGTGGTGAGGATGTGGGAGAGCTGACAGGTTGAACAACTCAGCTACCACCTAGGTCCTGATCCAGGGCTATGAGTTGGTATATTCAATCTGTGTATAGCTGGAGCATGTAAAGAAAAGAGGCGGGTCCTGAAGATCCGTAATTGTAGGATCTCCACAACACAAGGCAGCAACAGGATATCCAAGAGGAGTCCCAGTGAGGATCCAATATTGATAGGTCAGCAGAAGCCAGAGGCCTCAAACCAGATCAATGATTCATTAAGATTAAGTTTGCTAGTAAAGTTGTATGGACTAAAGGGTATAGTATGTGACTCACTGTGACACTCTATACCTGCTAGGATGAGATTTTATTTTTACTTTTATTTTATTTGGGGGGTGTTGAAAGAGCAGAGGGCAGATACAAAGATATAAGGAGATGAGTGGGATTGGGGTGTGTGATGTGAAATCCACAAAGAATTAACAAAAAGTAAAAATTAAAAGAAGAAACAAAATTTATCTAAGGAAGAGCAAAATGATAGAGGTACACATGTGCTTTATAAATGTTTATCAAACATCTATCATCTATCTATCTATCTATCTATCTATTATCTATCTATCTACTTACGTGCCTATATACTTACCTATCTATTTGTCATTAGGTAATAGAATAAACTATTGAGATTAAAAAACATAATGGTCTGGACAATGGGTTGGAAATTAAGAGCATATTATCCCATTACCCATGTAACAAACCTGTAACATCAGCTCCTAAGATCAGATGCCCTCTTTTGGTGTCTATAAGTACATGAATCTATAATATACATGCACTCATTTATAACAATTCATTTGGATCAAAATTATATGAATTGGAATGTAATTTGTTAAGAGAGCAGTTGCATACCATATGTTCTCCTTGGATTTAAACTCTAGCAAAAAAAAAAAAAAGAAAAAAAAAAAGAAAAGAAAAGAAGCACAACAAAAACCAAAGAAATTTACACTCTATAAGATACGAAAGAATGATCAAGTATTCAAAACAACAATCTCAAAGTATTAGTATGCAAAAGAATCAGATGAAACAATCAAATTTGATTTGTTCACACAAAGGTAAAAACAAACAATATTAATGGCAGTGAAAGACATGAATAGGAGTGTAAGCTGTTTTAACTATGTGGACAATGTCAAGTGTATCTAATAAAACAGAAAATTTGATTTAACAGTTCTATACCTGGAAGTCATCACTGGGTTTTAGTGCACATATGCACAAGAATATTTCAGTATGGGTATTTATTGGAGCATCAATCGTATTGACAAACAGATCATAAAGTAATAAGATACATAGTTGTTGTTCACTTAAAGGAATATAGTTGAAAAATGACTTGTCCTTACAATTGAATATTATTTAATAATATTTTTAAATTAATTTATAAGCATACCATTTTATCTAAAGATTTCCTGCAAGCTTTCCCTAGTTATGCTGGCATGTAATCCAAGCTACTTGGCAGGCTGAGGCAAAAGTGGAGCAGGTTTAAGTACAGCCTGAGCAATGGGCATTTATATGCAATAGTATAAAACAAAGCTGGGGATTTGGTGCCAGAATGTGTGGGAGCGTCAGGTACAGGTTCAGTCTCTAGGACAGCAGAGTTTTCCCCCTCCCCAATTATTTCTTTAATTTTTTGAGAGCTTAATATAACCACATCATTTCCTCTTTTCCTTTTCTGACTTCAAACATTCCCATGTACCCCTCCTTCCTCTCTTTTAAATTAACTGTTGTTTTATACATATATGCACATCCATAATTGCGCAAATACAACCTGCTCAGTATGTGTAATTTTACTTATATGTATGTGTATAGGGCTGATCATTTGGCATTAGATAACCAAATAGTGTCTTCTTCTCAGTAGAACAGTATTTCTCTCTCTCTCTCTCTCTCTCTCTCTCTCTCTCTCTCTCTATCTCTCTCTCTCTCTCAAATTTCTTTGGCTGCATGTACTTTGTGCAGGGTTGAAGCCTCTTGGCCCCATAAACCATATTCACTTTATCATATCTTGTTATTGACATTGTTCTACTCATGTTTAAGCAATCTAGTTGGTGAGACTTTGTGAATATTGTCTGACTTTCCTAAGAGACACATTCTCAAAACAAACCCCCTGATCCTGTGGCCTTTACAGTCTTTCTTCCCTCTCTTCAAATACATTTCACATATAAAGGAAACCTATCAGAGCAACAGCTGATTTCTCAATGGAATCTTTGAAGCCTGAAGCCTAGAACAATACATTCCAAGTCTGAAAAGACAATGACAGACAACCTAGACTAATATACCCAGCAAAACTACCCACTAGAGTTGAAGGAGAAAAAAACAAAAGGAAAAAAATTTCCATGATATACAAAGCTTTAAAAATTATATCCAGCAAATAAACAAACAAACAAATCCAACAATAAAAAAATTCTTCACATGGGTACTATAATAAACTGTGGAAATTTTGTGGTAATTAACATTTGTTGTAAAAGAAGGTGGATGATAAGAAATGCAATTAAAAGGAACATGAGTATAAGAATAACTGAGTCATCACTTAAAGACATTTTTGGTTCCATTTATGAGTCCTGTGTCTTTCAATACATAGGTAGGGATATCTCCTTTGAATACTAAGCTGACAGAAATGAAATAGATATAGTCAAACCAAATAAATGCAAGTTTTAAAAAAGAAGAGGTTAAGAGATTCTGGGTATTTGTTTGTTTGTTTATTTTTTAACCAGGCACTGGAAAAGGTAGAACAAAGACATTTGAGTACTAACAAATGGGTGTAAAACAATGCTGAAGTTGCACAACTTCCCTAAGACTTAAAAAGAAGCGAAAGCAAGTCTAGGGCAAAATACAAAGTTAGTAAATTATTAAAGTAAAAATTAAAAAAAATATATTAAAACTAAATGTTGATAATGACCTGTTTGGACAAGAATGTAATTCACAGTGAAGAAGTTTAAAGTGGTACAATCTGCGTAACTGATATTTAAAATATTATAACTCAAAATTAAAATGTATCCACTGTTCATCTTAGTTACTGCACTTTTAGGAACTAATATGCCAGACATGTTTTCACTTTTGTGAAATAGTGGATGTGTAAGAATACTCAGTGTGGTATTTGTGTGCAACTCTGAAATCTGGGAAAGAAACTCAATCGTCTTTGACAGGAAAGCATTTCTGTGAATTATATTAACATCCAAATAACGGAATAAACAAGGGCAGCAGTTACACAGCTTGAAAGAGAACAGGAGAGTGCAATAAGCTACTTACACAGAAATCCAAGATGCAAAAATGCAAACACAGTATAGGGGATGTGTAGGCAGGAATAGACATAGGAAGGAAACTTAATTTTCATGGTATATACTTTTGAAAGTACTTAATCTTACATCATAGATCTACCTGAGTTAAATCACTCAGAATTTATATAAAATAACATAATTATATAAACACAAAATCCTACATTCAAAATTGAAAAGTGTTTATCACTGAGTGCTCCACCAGGTGAATTCTTGTTAGAACTGACTCTTAATAAAGCTTTGTTTACACAGTAGAATTTAATTCAGCTTAGCAAAGTGAGGTTGGCCACTAATAGCTCCTGCGGAAAAAAGTCAGATACAGAAGGGCATGTGTGGTTCTCCTCTGAATTAAAAAAAAAAAAAA
>CABHPP010127023.1:0-27025 GCA_902168425.1 Peromyscus attwateri
GGGGGGGACCCGGGCTCCCGCCTCCCTGCGCCCGCCCGCCCGGAGGCTGGGGCTCGGAGGATGCAGCAGGGTGAGCTATTTGGTTTGGGGGCGGGGGTAGCCCTTGCGCACTGAGGCGCGAGCACCTGGAAGGGCCATCTATCTCCAAGCAGGTCCCATCTAGCAGCGCTTGGGAACGGCACGCCGCCGGGGTCTGCAGACTTGCACTGTCCCACCCCCAAACTTGGTGCTGATCCTCAGCCCAGACGTGAGCTCGTAGGTCCTCTTGATTCCCGGCGCTGGCCATAAAACCCTGCTTCGTTTAGCGTCTTTGGAGGGAGAGGTGATTTTAGATGTGAGCTTCTAACCGATGAAGGAAGTTGGTGATTGATTGGCCTGTAGATACTGCGGGAGACAATTCTTAGGCACTATTAGCCAACGGTGATCTGTCACATGTGGGCACACACTCACCCTTCTCCCCTTCGCCGTTTCCCAGCCCGCTTACATGCCGTTATAATTCGGAAAAAAAAAAAAAAAAAACTATATCGTGGTTGTCTGCTGGACACTTGACAGTGGTCGCTGGTCCGGTGCCAAGAAGGCGAGGCGTGAGCGCTGCGGTGTGCTCTTCTGCAGAGGGCTGGCGAGAAAACTAAAGCTGCGGCAGCATCCTGCAGCGTGTTGCGGCCTTGGCGGGCCAGTGCAGTACTCTGCCCTGCTGCCCCTCAGGCATGCTGGTTTTCCCTCGGTGGGGCTGGGTGATTTGTTTTGTCTCATGTACTCGCGTAAGAATAAAAACCAAAAGACCATGCAATTATATGCTATATGACAAATGATACATTACCACATTTGGGCCATTTCTAGTAACTAGGTTGGAGACTAAATAATTCGTAAAATTGGAATGCTTGTCTTGTTTTCTAACTATATAAAACCAATTTGCCGTTCTGCAAAAATGCTTCGCCATTAGCTGCTGTTAAGGTGGGTGTTTTCAAGCGTGAGCATTAAAAGAAATTCGGAAAGATGCCGCTTAGTCCTAATGCCAGGCTCCTAAGTATGGAAATGCTCTTATTTGCATGCTCGTTTCCTAACACAAATACAGATTGACATGTAACTCAGTTGTTTGGGGCTGAGAATGGAAGGGACCTTGCTTTCAGACACTGAGTAAGGTGGACTCTGGAATGTCAGACTGCAGGGTGCATTTCGTGCCAAACAGGCTTCCCAGGTCCCTGACTGTCAGAAGAGCTGCCTGGAAACACTGCACCATGTGCACATAGCTGAAGGATTTCTGATACTGCAGCCCACTGCAGTAAGAAACTGCATCCCTATCCATTATGCAGGGGTTGCTGAAAAGAATCCTGAGAGCTTGCAAAGTGAGGCACACCAGGAAAGGAAGAATTCATCACACTGACTGAGCAGGGGGCAGGGGAGAGTCCTGTTAAACTGCATTGGAAAAACCTTCTGCAAACAGTGGGTAGAAATAACTGATGCTATTGAGGAAGGTCATCCTCACTGACTAAAGCTTGTAAGTGAGCTGAAATGGCATAAATACCTTTGAATGGAAACAGGTCTAAGACTGTAACCACAGCAAAGCAATCATTTTGCCCCCAAATTCTGCATTTTTAACAACAAAAAGCAAGTAAACAGCAATATGGTGCTCTGAGCTTTTACTTTAGTGCAATTATTATCATCCTGAGCCTTGCTACAGCCATTTACAAGTTTCAATTGCAAACAAGAACATCATATATTTTCCTTCTCAGGCAAATGCTTAAGTAGCATGCAATGGGATCTATAAATACTTCTTTTTATATGTATTCATTTCTGTTCTTGTCTGGGTAATCTTACGGAGACATACAATAAACAAACCGAGTCCTTGAAAGAATTTAGTCTGTGAGTCCATTAATTTCTGATTTGTTGCTAATTTATCATTTCCTTTCCAAGTAATAGCATGTTAGTAATTGTTTTTTTTTTTCTGTGTGTTTGTGTGGCAATGCATTCTGGAGTTCAATATATATCAAATTAGCCAATCTGTCCCTTGGTGAAATTAATTTAGTAGTATTTATGCCTTCTCTTCCTGCTGGGTTCTCATTTAAAAGAGAATAATTGGTGTTATATAAAAGTCATAAATTTAAGATTAAAGGTAAGGGTGGAAAAAGAACACTCATGACACAAATCTCTCATGCCATGAAATGAAAAATCACAATGGGAAATGTTGTGATTTATTGCTTTCATGACAGAGAATTACCACTGTAACCCCAGTGGGCAGGGAGTTAAGGAGAAAATTGTGTGCAATGTGTTACATAGGAGTGATCCACCGCATAGCCCTTCTTGTCTTTGGATTCTCCACCACATTAGTAATAAACTTGAGGATCTAAAAAGAAAGTATAATATTAACTTTATTAAAGTCAGATTAAAGACCATTGCTTAGACTCAAGACCAAATGGGGCACCTTATCCATATTTCCCTAAATCAACGTGCCTGCCCCCATCACAGCTAAAGAAGGATCTCGCTAACGTTAGAGCAGGCAAAACCAACCTATACAAAATTGCGCAGAGAACCCAGAGTCTGAGACCCTGACACTTTCCCAATAAGGAACACACTAAGTGGACAGGAGTCGAGTTCCTGTATGAGAAGGGAGCTTTACTGATCTTCACTAACTAGCAGGCTATGACGGTTAATCTTTTTGTTTGTTTTGTTTTGTTTTTATTTTTGTTTTTTGAGACAGGCTCTCTCTGTGTAGCTCTGGCTGTCCTGGAACTCACTCTGTAGACCAGGCTGGCCTCGAACTCATAGAGATCCAACCTGCCTCAGCCTCCGGAGGGCATTGATCAAAGGCATGCACTGCCACACCTGGCTTGTGATGGTTAATCTTGATGGACTAACAAGATTATCAGATCAAACAGAGGAAGCAGACCTCTAGATTTGTTTGTGATAACATTTTCAGGGAGGATTAAGTGAGTGGGAAGACTCACGTTGAATGTGAGCAGCATCACCCCACAGGCTAGAAGGCCAGCTAGCATGAAAGAGGAATAAAGAAAAAGCACAACTTGGGCATGTTTATATTCATTACCCACCCCTCTGTCTCTGTCTCTCTCTCTCTGGGTGTGTGTGTGTGTGTGTGTGTGTGTGTGTGCTTTTCGGCCGCCATAATCTGAGCTGTTCTACCTTATCACCCATGATGGATTGAAACCTTTGAAACCACAAGCTTCCAAGGCAAATTTTTGACCTTTAACTTGCTCAAGTGTGTCACAGCAATGAAAATCCTACTAATAATAAGTCCTTCCTCAGTTTTTCCCGGTACTAACTCTACCTCAAAGTTAAGAGTAAGTTAAGTGCAGGGATTCAGGGGGCCAGGAGAAATTGATCAGTCAGTAAAGTGATTACCTTGCAAGCATGAGGACCCATGTTAAAAACAAAAACAAAACAAAACAAAACAAAACAAAAAACTGGCAAGCCTGCATTGGGGAGGTGGATCCCTGGAGCCCTAGCCAGACACCCTGGCCTATCTATGGAGTTACAGGTAACAAGTGACCCTTTCCCAAAAAAAGGAAGGATTGTCACTGTGGTGCCACACCTCAAGTTGTCCTTGGGTGTCCCCACTCATATGCACACATGTGTTATGAACCCTACCAGAAAGTAAGTGGTTTTAATAAAGCAGAGGTATCTTTAGGTGTGGCTCAGTTTCCTAATTAATAGGTCAGGAAGAAATACTAGGAGGAAGCAAAATTTCCAGCCCAGGCTGTGGAGAGAGAATGACGGAAGATGACTCAGATTCTGAGCCAGAGCGGAAACAATGAATTTTGAAGGAGTAACAAGGCTAACAGTGTGGAAAGATCCATGTAAATGTGGGTAGAGAAGTCCGAACCACAAACGGATGTGGGAAGAGTCAGTCACCTAGACTGTAACTGAAATCACAGAAACGGAAGACGTGATGGAAGAGGAGAATTGGAGCTTGGGAGACGGCTCCTGTTTGTGGGTTGGGGAAGGGCAGAAGGCAGGGCTGCTCAGTGGGGAGTGTCCCAGCCCCGTGGCTTGCTGGGGCAAACAGAGAGAGAAAGCCCTGAGGAATGGGGAGGGGCAGACCTCAGGAGATACCCCAGAGGACTGAGTGGGCGCGGTAGGAGAGGCTAAGCCACACAAGAATGGGTTACAGAGGGAATAAGTTAAAAGGGGGCTCCCCAGAGACCCGGTCCACAATCTTTGGAGAAATTTAACTGAAGGGAACAAATGAAAAGCAACGAAAGTCTTTGAGTAAAGCCCGGTGGTTCTCAACCGGTGGGTCATGACCCCTTTCACAGGAGTCGACTAAGACCATCGGAAAACACAGATATTTACATTAAAATTCATAACAGTAGCAAAGTGACAGTTATGAAATAGCAAGGAAAATGATGTTATGGTTTGGGGGGGGGGTCACCACACCATGAGGAGCTGTATTAAAGGGTCGCAGCACTAGGAAGGTTGAGAACCACTGGTCTAGATGGAAGTTTCCAGAAACTTGAATGATGGACCGTGGTTGTTTGTTTTTGTTTGTTTCCTTTTGCTGTGGTAAAACGCTCTGTCAAAAGGAACTTTGGGGAAGTGGGGTTTATTTCAGCTTTCAGTTCAAAGTTACAGTTCATCTTACCAGAGAAGCCATGGCGGGCAGAGCTTGAGGCAGTTTGTCACGTTGCCTCACAGTCAGAAGCAGAGAATGTTCAATGCAGGCTCAGCATCCTCTTTCCCTTTCGCCCAGCCTGAGACCCCGCCCATGACATGGTGAAGGCCACTTTTCACACCGCAGAGTTAACGTGCAGCCTGACTAGTTAGGATGCCTCCCTGTCCGTGGTTTCCTATCCAGCAGCTCTGACTATGACATTAGACTTGAAAATGTATTTTTAAGGAAAGATATGGGGGGTAAAAGAGGATAATGAAGGGTGAATATTACCAAAATACATCATATACGTGTATGACATTGTCATCATTAAATAAAAATTTATAAGGTGTGGGGACTTACCTTCTACCTTTGAGGGAAAACCGAGGACAATAGCAATAGGCTGTAGGCTTAGGGAGTCTCCTGGACAACCCTGACCAACAACTTACGATCAATGAAGACACCATGCACTTCAGACCCAGGGCCCTGAGCCAGAACTGGCCTGAATGCCTCCTCCCTGAAGACTAGCTTTCACAGTAACAGAAGACACCATGCAAGCTTCCACAGGAGGGAAGCAACCCACAGTCCTACCCAGCCCAGCTATGACACCTACGAACCACAACCATGACCAACAATGCCCCATAACCCTAAGGGTGCAGTTATGGCACACATGCCTTGCCAGTAACCAACAGCTCTCCTCTGGTTGGCCTTAAAGCCCACTTAACAAGAGGGAAATCGTGCTTGGTGCTGGAAACTTCTCAAGGCCAGTGAAGTCACGGATCTTGGAGAAGAATCTATAACCAGCGCTTTACAAAATCAGCAGAGTCCCTAGCTACATTCTCAATATGTGTCCTTGCATCCACAGAGAAGTGTACTCCTCACCTCTCATCCAGGAACCTTCTCTTTGCAACAGACAGAGAGCGTTGGAGAGAACCACAACCAATCAAAATGCAGTCATGGAGCCCAGTCCCAGTGGATTCATTTACAAAACACTCCAGCACCTAAGGCTCAAGGGACATTGCAGAAGAGGGGGTGGAGAGACTGTAAGAGCCAGAGGATCAGGGAGTTTGCTGTGGTCGTGTGCATCCTAGTAATATCAGAAACTACACCCATCAAGTCTCAACAGCATGACTGCCTAAACATCACCTGAATAAGGACCACAACAGACATGCCGAGTGGATGGGGAAGGCCCATGAGACCCTATACAAAGAACTGCAGGCAACTAAGGAATGCTGGGAGTGGGAGAGGTGCTCTTCCCCAGGGAAGAGCACACCAATTGGATATCCATTACCAAATGGTTAACCCTACAAACATAAATACAAGTAACATCACACAGATTGAGCAGATTATATATAGGAATATGCATATACATATATATACAAGTATATAACAATAACTAATGAAAAAGAGGCTATGAATTTGAATGAGAGCAAGGAGGAGTATATGGATTATATTATATTATATTATAATCTCAAATAGAAAAGAAAAAAATTTTAAAAAGATATGAAGGCCAGTAAGATGACTCAGCAGGTAAGCAGGTGCTTGCCCATGTGACCTGCATTCAACCCTCAGGATCAACATAAGGTAGAAGATGAGCACCTTCTCCATAGCTCTTTCCTCTGAACACATGTGCTACATTCCCTGTCTGCACCCACACACTCGTACACCTCATGCACACAAATGTGCACACACAACAATATAATAATAAAAAGATACGGGAGGCTGGAGAGATGGCTCAGCAGTTAAGAGCACAGACTGCTCTTACAAAGGACATGAGTTCAATTCCTAGTGATTTTTTTTTTTTTTTTTCGAGACAGGGTTTCTCTGTGTAGCTTTGCGCCTTTCCTGGAACTCACTTGGTAGCCCAGGCTGGCCTCGCACTCACAGAGATCCGCCTGCCTCTGCCTCCTGAGTGCTGGGATTAAAGGCGTGCGCCACCACCGCCCGGCTAATTCCTAGTGATTTATAACCACCTGTAACTCTAGCTCTAGCAAAGATTAGATGCCTCTGGCTTCCAAGGGCACCTGGACTCATGTTCACACAGGCACATAAATATACACATAATTTAATAATAAAATCTTTAAAAAAAAAGATAAACCGGGCAGTGGTGGCACACACCTTTAATCCCAGCACTTCAGAGGCAATGGCAAGGGGATCTCTGAGTTCGAGGCCAGCCTGATCTACAGAGCTACAGAGCTAGTTCCAGGATAGCCAGAGCTACACAGAGAAACCCTGTCTTGGGAAAAAAAAAAGATAATAGGGGATTCTTTGGAGTGTAGTAAAGACTTCTAAATTATCCAGTTGTTAATCATAAAAGAACAACACCTTCAAATATTGCCTCCTTGAAAACAAACAAAATGCATAAGAATTACTCTAGCTAGCAGTATATTACTCATAAATCACATTGGACAAGTCGTCTACTTGTTCTTAGGTGAAGTATTTTTCATGTGCTTATAGTGAAAGGCAAGATTCATCATTGGGAAGAATCTAATTGGGATAATGTAACCTTGACTATCTGGTGATTTCAGTCACCAGGATCAGGAAGGCGATCATGCAATGGCTCACATTTGAGGTGAGTTTGGGAAAATGGTTGTCATTTTCAGCGATATCAAATGTTATTTTCAGCAAACATGCCCTCAAAAGGACTTCCTACACATATTATCATAATAACATCATTTAAAATAATATAGAGGCATTATTATAAGAGAAAATGTTTCTTATAGAATTGCTTCAGATTGTACTTTCAACAGCATCAAGATTGATAATAATACTGTGGAGGGGAAAAAAATGTGTCTGAGCTTACAGAGTTCAGAAAAGAAATGTCCAGAATTTGATAACTTAAAACCCCAGAATACTGGAACTCATCTACACGACAATACTCCGCAGACACTTTTGAGGAAGTAGTAGTATCCACAAGCAACCGGAACTCATTTATGTAGCTTCCACATTGCACAGAGCATTGAGTCATGCAGCAAAATACTGAAGCATTTGGCCAGATGATTTACTCATGGTTGTAGGAACTGCTGGTGGGAATTTTAAGAGCTTTTCATAAATCGAGTCATGAAGCTGTTAGAGTCATAAATCATAGAGTTCATTATTATCCAGATGGTGTAAAACACCTCTAGCATTTCTAAGAATTTACAATTTACAAAGACAACTTGAAAACTGAAATTCATTCCTGGGTAGTTTCAATGTGAGGTTTGTCATATGATTTCTGGCATTCCAACATTCTTTTTTTAGGGGGCGAGAGGGGTTGTTGGTTGGTTGCCTGGTTGGTTAGAGACAGGGTCTCACTGTGTAGCTCTAGCTGGGCTGGAACTCAGTATGTAGACCAGGATGGCTTTCAACTCACAGAGATCCGCTTGCCTCTGCCTCCCAAGTGCTGGGATTAAAGTTATGTACCACCATGCCTGGCACTGTAAGATCTTCACAGTTGCATAATAAACTTTATAAATGAATAAAATATTAATTAGTATTCATTAGTTCAATTTAGTATCTTCCTGATAATAAAGCTACAGACACCTTTGAAATACAGCTTTATTTTTAAATCTTTAGGACTTTCACATTAATTTTAAAATTTATTTTCTGCATTGAATATTTTATGTTGTTGCATCAATTTGTTCATTATCTGAAAGAATAGTATCACTTAAAAGGGAAGAAATACTGTGTACCAAGAAAATTGCATGCGTAACTAGTGATTGTTGAAAAGCTTTTTCAATAACACATCGTTTCAGAGGTTTTTGAAATGATCCTAGTGTAAGAATATCCTAAGGATCCTCAGGATCAGAAAGAAAAGTGCATGAAAATGTCTGTATAGCTCCGGACACTTGTGGAGTAGAATTGGAAAACAAACAGCAAACATACTCATTTAGAATGTAGAAGAGTTTACATTTCAAAACCTACAGTCTTGGCAGCCCCAGCTCTACCATAGCTCTCCTGTAGGAGTTCGCAGCTTGGAATCTATAGGGAGTTTCTAGGGATCTAGTTCATATGGGAAAAAAAAAAAATCTCAGCTCCGCCTACTCATGATTTCCAGCCTTCCACCAGAGGCAGAATGCTGTGGCTTGTAATTTGTCCCTTCTGAAGTGCATGTTGAAATTTGATTGCTATTATGGAGTATTGGGAGGTAAAACTCTGAGTAGAACCCTTGTGAAGGCTTATGTGAAGTTAATGTCCCTATCTTAAAAGTGGGTTATAAAAGGGCAAGTTCTGCTTCTTCCTCTTTCCCTCTCTTATTTTGCCTTGAGATGAGGCAGCAAGAGAGCTCTAATTACATGCTGACACTTCTCAGACTCCAGAAGTCTGAGTGTGTGTGTATGTGGTATGTGTTGTGTGTGCATACATATATATGTGTGTACACAGATGATAGATAGATAGATGGATGGATGGATGGATGGATGGATGGATGGATGGATGGATGGATAGATAGATAGATAGATAGATAGATAGATAGATAGATAGATAGATGGATAGATAGATAGACAGATATTTGAAGTACTGGGGATTGAACTCAGGGCCTTGCCCATGCTAGGTGAGCACACTATCACTGAGTTATAGCTACAGCACAAGCCAATACAGTTCTGTTCTCTGTAAAGGACCAAGCCTGTGCTTTTCTGTTACAGCATCACAGAATGCACTCCATTGAGATGCTGCTGGGGCATCCTTGTAGGCCTCAGTTCTTGCTCCCTGCCATATGCCCAGACAACAGGCTTCAGTATTTCATCAGCATAACTACATTCTGTCACAGCTTCTGTCGTGAGACTTTTTATTTCATTATGTGGCTGTCAAACTCCAGATTTTCAGATCTAGTATCCTGAAGAACCCTTATCTCTCAGCCTTAAAAGTTCTGTTTCCTCCAAATTCCCTTCTGCCTGTCTAAATAGTGAGGAGTGGACACAGTGTTTATCCCTCCAGTCAGCGAAGAAGGGACAGGGTGCTCATGCATTCCACACAGAAATGGACTTTGACTCATCGTCCCTTAAGGGCCTTAAGATGGCTGACTCATGTGGGCCTAGTAGTTGCCTGCTGTTCTTTGCAACATCCATGGCCATCTGGCATGAGATAGTGATCTACCATGAGAGGATACTGCAGGGCTGCAGTTCCTGTCCCAGACTTCCTGTCGACCTGCAGCCTGGTAAGCTAGTCTCAAGCTGAGGCATGGTGGAGCACGCTTGAAATCCCCCCACTCAGAGGGTGGAAGCAGGAGGCTTGCAAGTTTCAGACCAGCTTAGGTTGTGAAATGGGATGGTTAGCCGGAATTGTCAAGTTGAGTAGATCTGGAACTGCCTAGGAGACACATCTCTAGCTGTGTTTGTCAAGGTCTTTCCAACGAGGTTTAACAGAGAAGAAAGGCCTGAACACAAGACTGAATGACTAAGGAAAAGGGAGGCCTGCTTCCTGACCTCACACTCTTACTGCTGTGTCTTCTCCACCAGGACGGACTGCCTTCACTCAAACTCAGCCAAAATAAACCCTTCCTGAAGTTGAAGTTTTCAGGGATTCTGTCACAGCAATGAAAAAGACTAATACGAGAGGCCTGCCTAAAATAAACCTGGCTGTTAGTGCCTGGATTATGGAGCGCCATAGCACGCTGGAAGTTGCCTGGAAGAAGCACAGGACAGCATGCACCCGTCTCCTTCAGTATTGAACGGCTGGCTACCTTGATACAGACACCCTGGTTATTTGTGATCATAGCTAAAATGCTTTACGTACATTTATTTATTCTGTCTACACAGCAACCATGAGTTAGGGCTACACTTATATTTATCTTCCATGAGTACCCCAGAACTTAGAATGTAAGGTAGCTGCCATGCCCCCCAAGGACCATACAGCTAGCAGGTAGAATTAAGAACTCCTTAGCCCTTCAGAAAAGCCCTTCCTGTTGTATGCTTTCATCCTCATGGCCTCCCACCCACTCCAGCCCCTCACCGGAAGGAATTCCTACCAGGGATTGCTGGGTAGCAGCTACTCCAATTATTTTTAGAATAAGCTCTACCCAGATTGTTGAGGACTAAACTGACGCTTAGGCAGAGTAGCTGGGGTTTCCCAGCACACAAGGTATATGCTTCTCTTTTTATTTAACTTGTGAGAAATTTTCCTGGTCCACCTCGCAGAATCGTTCAATCTAATAAGATTCCTTTCATTCAAATGTTATCGTTTTCATTCTTAGTGTTTCGGTCTCATGTGCCCATTCCCTTCCCTTGGGTAAATATGAACTAGCACCTCCAAAGGGCTAAGCAACTTGGGAGGAACCAGACACATTCATTTTTGGAAAGCAGCTGCTATTTATCCTTCATTAAAAAAAAAAAATGTAGTGCCGATAACTTTTTTATTTACGGGAAGTTGAGCTTTCTGTCATAAACATCTTAGACACTGAGATTAATCAGGCATGTTTTTTTTAGTCCTGTCCAACCTTCTCTATTTTAAAGATCCCTCCTACTCCCACATATTTAATCTATCTTTATATGAGAGGAATCAATTAATAATTAAAATATTGCTGTTAATGAGTATAATAGTCATCTAACTAAGACAGCAAGCCCAACGTGGTACTGTTAGTGTCTCCACTTTACAGATGGGCAGCAGGCACAGGAAGGCTACAGCAGAGTGGATACTGAGAGCCAGGGCTGTGGATCCAGATGGTTTGGTGCTAGAGACGCTATTTATCATCCTGCGTGTGGCCCTGCTTCACCATCTAGTGTGTCCGGATGAGGTTTAAACTGGAAGATTAACACCACTCACAGACACTTTGCTTCTACTTAGAAAAAGTTTCTAAATAAGCTTTCCTGCCATTTCTTATAAGGATGGATTTCCTAAGGGCTGGCTTCTCCACACTAGAGAATTAACAGCTCACAAACTTGTTCTTGAAAGACTCTCAACGCTGACTCTCCCGCTCCTGGCAGCCTTGAACACTCCAGAACCCTGAGGTTAGGTCATATGCTTTGCACTACTGCCCCATCTATTGTCCTTCCATGATTTTGTGTAGCTTCCTGGAATTATATACATCATTTACTCTCCTTTGGGTTTCTGTTGATCAGCCAATCATCTCTAAGGAAGATTGCCTTAGAACAGCAAATCAGAGGCTTCACTGCCTCCTACAAACAGCATAGTGTTTGCATACAGCCTCCACACATCCACACATGTACTTTAAGTCGGCTCTTGATTACTTATATTGCATAGCCCAATATGGTTTTTACCATGTCTTTGTTTCCCAAACAATATAGGATGATAGCCATACTGTTGTTGGTTTGTTTTACAAATTGTATTCCTAAATAAGGAATAAAGGCCAGAAAAACATCTATCTACAAAGATTGTCGGGACGTGAGCTTTCCCCAACACCTTATATCTGTGCGGTCAGTTGAATGACACGTGGAAAACCCTGTGGATACGTGAAAGCAAAGCAGCTGCACCCTCGTTCTCCACTTTCAACTTTTTCTGGTCATGGTTTTGACAAGCTGTCACAGCCTTGCCCGCACTCCTGCCGGAAAGAAGTGCTCCTTCCTGACATCCCCTTCCACTGTCACTACTCTGATGAATTTATTGATAGTCGAAGACTCAGCTCATAAATGTGTATGTGGATATATTATTCTTTTTCCTTGTGAGTGTATTTTTCTTAATGACATCTACCTAGGCGACCGGGAAATAACCTGCTAGGATGTATAATGTAGCTGATCATTTTATACAATTTTTAATTTTAATGTTGCTTCAAGGTGGCATGAATATTAGAATAAGAAGAGGAATTTATTACTGGTGGATAAAGGGGAAAACCACTTAAGATGATTTATTAAGTAATTATCTGAAATATGTGTTTAGACCTAAAATATGAAAGTTTAGAAAACACAAAATTAATGGAGGCATTGATAAATAGGAACCAGTTATGTCATTAATAGAGGCCATCAATATAGGATAGCTATTTCAAACAGAACTAGCTTGTCCTTTCATGTTCCAACTGATTAGATAAATTAATGTTTAAGAGTTGAATTACTTCTTGTTTTTATGCATAAGCATTAATTCTGGTATCAAAATTATTACATCAGTGAATTTAAAAATTGATTTAAAAGTCATTAAAGTTGTAGAATACACTTACTTAAAAAAAAATAGTGATCAGACCTTACTCTGAACTTTGAAGATGAATAAGATGTTCTACAAAATTAAAAAAAATGTGAAGCTGAGGACATGACTTATGAGGATGCTGAAATGGAACTTTTAGTTGAATTTACTCTTCTTAGGCTGAACTCTACATCCTTGTTTTTTGGTGACTGGAGGGGGCATAGCACCTGAGTATTAGGAGGATGAGTAGTAACAGAAGAAAAGCCAGGGATAAAATCACTACAAAATCTGGTATTTCTTAGACAATATTTAAGAGGCCTTGAAACCACAGGAGACTTGGCTCTGGGCCCTTCTGAGTTGCTTGCACAAACTCTCAAGTGACTTCAGCCATAGCTGCTGACTTTTTGTTGACAACTGATGGAGAAGGATGCCATCATGGAGCAGAAGAGGGCCTTCCATTGTTGGTAGCCTCTGGTTTCTATGCTATCCATATCTGCTGTAGAAGTCTCCTTGAATACATCAAGATGAAGGTAAACTAGTTATACTGTGTAAAGAACACAAACACAGATCGTTTAGTATTTAGTTCTCTTAGTTCCCAAGCCAGGCCATGCCAGAATGTGGAACCAGAAATACTATCTGTCTTACTTAGGGTTTCTGTTTCTGTGAGGAGTCACCATGACCACGGCAACTCTTATAAAAGAAAACATTTCATCGGGGCTGGCTTACAGTTCAGAAGTTTAGCCCATTATCTTCATGGCGGGAAGCAAGGCCGCATGCAGGCAGACATGGTGCTGGAGAGGTAGCTGAGAGTTCTACATCTTGATCTGCGGGCAACAGGAAGTGAACTGTATGTCACACTGGGCATAGCTTCAGCATAGGAGACCTCAAAACCTGCCCCTCCACAGTGACACACTTCTCCAAAAGGCCACACCTAACAATAGTACAACTCGCTATGGGGGCCTCTTTCTTTCAAACCACCACATTCCACTCCCTGAGCCCCATAGGTTTGTGGCCATATCATAATGCAAAAATGCATTCATCCAACTTAAAAGTCCCCATAGTCTATAACAGTCTCAAACTTACTTAAAGTCTAAAGTTCAACATCTCTCCTTAGATTCATGCAATCTCTTAACTGTCATCCCCTGTAAAATCAAAATCAAAAAACAGATCACATACTTCCAACATATATTGGCACAGGATATAGATAACCATTCCAAACATAGGGAAAGGAACATAGTAAGGAAATACTGGACCAAAGTAAAACCAAACCCCAGCTGGGCAAACTCCAAACTCTACATCTCCATGTCTGATGTGGTAGTAGTTTGAATGTCATTGGCCCCCATAAGCTCATTGGGAGGTGTGGCCTTGTTGAAGTAGGTGTGGCCTTGTTGAAGGAAGTGGGTCACCGTGGGGGCGGACTTTGAGGTCCCTTTTGCTTAAGCTTCACTTAGTGTCACAGACAGTTCCTGTTGCCTTCTGGTCAAGATGTAGCCAGCACCATGTCTGCCTGCATGATACCATGCTCCCCACCATGATGATAATGACTGAACCTCTGAAACTAAGCAAGCCACCCCAATTAAATGTTTTCTTTATAAGAGTTGCCTTGGTCATGGTGTCTCTTTGCAGCAATAGAAATCCTAAGATGTCAGAACACTTCAGATCTTCAACTCCCTTCAACTTTGTTTATTGCAACACACTTCTTTCTCTTAGGCGGATTCCACTCCTTGTTAGCAGCTCACTTTGGCAGGTATCTCATGGCTCTGGCATCTTCAACATCTTGGAGTCTCCAAAAAGGCTTCACTTTCATAGCTTTACACAGTGGCCTGTCATGGCCTCCATTCAGGGATACCCCTACATATCTGGCCTCAGTGGCTTTCCTTAATCTCAAAGGAAGATTCCATAACCCCTTTCTTCTTTTACTTTATTTATTTATTCTTTTCAAGACAGGGTTTCTCTGTGTAACAGTCCTAGCTGTCCTGGAACTTACTCTATAGACCTGGCTGGCCTTGAACTCACTGAGATCCACCTGCCTTTGCCTCCCAAGTGCTGAGATTAAAGGCATGCACCATCACATCCAGATATGAGCTTTTCTTTAATCCCTTTTCACAAATTGGAAACTTAGCTGTGTGGGATCTTGCCCTGAGGTCACCACTCCCTTTATTCCATTTCTTAATATGTTTATTTCCTTGAACACAGGACTTAACTCCATTCTACTTCCTGGTGCTCCTTTTCTCCTCAAGTTTTATATTTTGTATTTTTCCTTTCTCAGATTACTCCTTTTCATTATAAATATTCGTTAAAGTTAACACTAATAACCGCATGACAGAGTCAATACTAGACTGTTTTGAGATTACCTTTGCCAAGAGAATTAATCTAAAACTCTTCACTTTAGCCTCAGGCAAAAAAAAAAAAAGTAGCCACATTCTTTACCAAAATATCACAATACTGGTCTGTAGGCCACATACTAAAATTCTCCTTTGAAACGTCTTGAGCCAGGTGCCCACCTTTCAAATTGCCCTCAGCTCCACTGACTTCCATGTTCCTACTAAGATGGCCCATTAAGCCCTACTTAAATCAATCAACTGCTTTTATAATCCATAGTCCCAAAGTCCATATTCCTCCAAACAAAAACGTGGTCTGGCCTATCACAGCAATACCCCAGTTTCTGGTGCCAACCTCTGTCTTAGTTAGAGTTTCTATTGCTGTGAAGAGACACCATGATCATGGCATCTCTTTTTTGAATTTGTTAGTTTTGTTTTTCGAGACCAGATTTCTCTTGGTAGCCCTGGCTGTCCTGGAACTTGCTTTGTAGATCAGGCTATTCTCAAACTCACAGAGATCTGCTTGCCTCTGTCTCCCCAGTCCTGGGGTTAAAGGTGTGCACCACCACTGCTCAGCAACCATGGCAGCTCTTATAAAAGAAAACATTTAATTGGTGCTGTCTTACAGTTCAGAGGTTTAGTCCATTATCTTCATGGCAGGAAACATGGCAGCATTCAAGCAGACATGGTGCTGGAGAGGTAGCTGAGAGTTCTACATCTCGATCCTCACGCAACAGGAAGTGAACTGTATGTCACACTGGGCTTAGCTTGAGCATAGAAGACCTCAAAACCTGCCCCCCACAGTGACATACTTCCTCCAAAAAGGCCACACTTCCTAATAGTGCCACTCCCTATGGGGGCCATTTTCTTTCAAACCACCACACTATCTTTATTCAATACAGCAGTGATACTGCAGTAAACAAATAGTGTTGGCCAAGGCTCATTGTTGATGGCAGATGTCCACACATAGAGTACTGACAGCAGAAGAAATCTAATAGTTCACAGTAAACAGACACCCAGGCAGCCAGAGGGTGAAAGATCCTTATCATGTCATACCAACTCACTAAAATTGGAAAGTTTAATATAGACAACTCTTTCAGACATTGTCAACTAAAGACAAAGAAACATGAGGACTGTGATGTCCCACAGGGCTAGTCACTGTGGGAATGATGCCAGCTCTGGACAAAAGTTACTGCAGTAAGCTGGGAGAGGCTCATAGACGCAGGACTACTCTGCAATGTGAAGAAACTCCATAGGACAGGGCCCTAGAGATAAATTCTCCTACTTCTCTGTCTTCCCTCCCTCTTCACTGCTCCCTGGAACTCCCCTGGCTGAACTCACTTCTACAGAGGACAACAGAGCTAGCTCAACAGTTCAGCCTCTAACCTTAGCAGAACAGAGAGGGTTAGGGATGGGATCCGGCAAGACAGAGGATTCCAGCCTTGGTGTCTGCGCAGGAATGTAGTCATGTGAAGTATTTGATGAGCATTCCGTGACTCCTATCTCTGAGAGACGAGAACCACAGAGTAGCACCTTAGACAAGGAGGGACTTCTGGGGTAGTAGTTACTGGCATTGACAGCCTATTGCAAAGCTGCTGCTGCAAGTCTTCAGTTTGTTTGCAGGTCAGCAGCTTAGGGCCATTGCAGGGTCTCCTGGGGATCTCAGTTCTTTCATCCTGAAAGAATAACTATCCTTTTCATGTACTCCAGAGGATTCAACATGTTAATGCAGATTAAATGCTTATAACAGTTATATATATTCATACATACTTACACACACACATACATAGGAGGAAAGAACTCAAATTCTAGCTATGGGCTTATTATTACAAGATTGGAAAGATCTGAGAGTATCATGCAAGGTAGTACAAGGAGCTAAAGTAAGTCTTTTTATAAGTAATGGTTTCATTCAGGACAAGGCATGACATCGCTGTATAGTCTTCAGTGTAGCCTCAATAAAAGTGCATCTACAGACCCTAATCAGAGTGGGTTTGGGTTCTTTCCTTTCCACCATGGAAAGCTTGAAATGATTCAAGTCTATAGTACCCCAACCATACCTAATGATTTGTAAGCTCACACATTCTCTCCAATCTAATCTAAATAACATCATAGTTTGGCAGCATGTTGACCCATTCTGAAGCATATTGAAGGCTAATAAGATGGCTCAGTAGGTAAAGATGCTTATGGCCAAGCCTGAAGACCACAGAACCAGCATGGGGGAAGGAGAGACTTGACTTCCTCCCACAAGTTGTCCTCTGACCTACACACACGTGTGTGTGTGTGTGTGTGTGTGTGTGTGTGTGTGTGTGCGCGCGCGCGCGCGCAGGTATTTATATCATATATGTATTCATGTATATTGACCATCTTCTTATTCAAAATATAGCAGCAACTACTTGAAAATTTTAAATGTGTTTGATACCACTTGAACATGGAGAAGTAAGTCGTGGTACCCACAATGGACACTAATGAAGCCTCATAATCTCCCAATAGAAGCTAAGCACTGGCAACTCTGTACTTGGTTTTACTCTGGCCATTGCTGCTCTAATTGGAGCACTGGAAGAGCCCCCAGTGGAATCCTTCCTATCTTGGCTTCTCTCCTTCTAGTAAAGAGATAGCTTTCTCACAGTAGTAGGAAACATCCCACTTCTCCACGTTCTACATTTTTAAAAGTCTGGGCTAAAACTATAAATCTTTTCAGACCTCTCTAGGCTAGCCATGGACTGTGTAGAATGCCATCCCACTGTTGGAAACACTTTGGGGGGTCATAGGATGAGTACCCAGTTCATGTTCTCCTGAGCATGACCAGGGAGCAATGTGCATGGACCGAGTTTCAGCTTTGTGTAATGCATTGTTCATGGCTCACATTTTCATGTAATTCATAATGCAGATTTTCTATCACCAAGGAAGAGGAGACAACTGAGTCATCTTTTGATAATCATTTAGCTTGCTTCTCTTTGGAGATGTTGATTTCTTAGAATTTCAGTTAGCTTTTGAATTCACGCATTAGTTATGCCATTGCTTTGTTAAATGTAAGCAAAACTGCATGAAAATTTCATATTTGTAACTATATTTGCTTTCATGTTACAAAACCTCCCTTTTGTCTTTTAGATAATTTTTTTTAAAATTTGGTTTATCTGCCTTTAATCCCAGCACTCAGGAGGCAGAGGCAGGCGGATCTCTGTGAGTTCGAGGCCAGCCTGGGCTACAGAGTGAGTTCCAGGAAAGACGCAAAGCTACACAGAGAAACCCTGTCTCGAAAAACCAAAAAAAATAAATAAATAAAAAAATAAAAAATAAAGAATTTGGTTATCTCTTATGCTATTGTTCTTAACTTCAGGTTATAAGACATTTGTGGATCCTTGTCCTGGTTGGTTAAAGATAAAATAAGCTCTCTACTCCTAGAGTTGCTTTTGGTCGTGGTGTTTATCACAGCAACGGAAAGTAAACTTGAACAATTGTGAGATCAATTCTACTGTGTTCTTATCAATATATTTTTAAGTAAAATACAGTGTTTAGTAAAGATAAATGCGTCTCTGAGGTTTTCATTTCCTGTGTGCACACACCAGTGAGTGAGTGCATGTGTGTGACTTCTGAACTGAAATGTGTGATTTTATTCACTCCCCCCCCCATCCCCACAAAATGTATTTTTCTATAACCTGCAGTGAAACACAAATTGAAAGCCACTGGCTTATGTTATTCACACAACCATATATCTTGAGTATTATGTGGCTGTGGTTTAATTTGATCAGCTAAATAATAATAAGAGATTCTCTAAGGAGTCGTTAAGTGTTGTTGTTGGGGATAGAATAGCACTGCCGTGGGAATACACGTGCCGTGCATGTTCAAGGCATTGGAGCCAAAGCGAAGTTTCTAAAAGGCAAAATGGGAGAAGGCTGGCAATAGTGATGCCATGTTACGAGCCTTAAAGACAGCTGAAGTCTTTAAGGTCCCTGAAAATGGCTACAGTGTTAAAAAAAAAAAAAAAAAAAAGGCAAAATGGGAAGACTTGTGTAAGATAACTTCAAACAATAATCTGTTACTACAATGCTCAAAAACAATGGTTGCACCAGTCAAAGACTGAGAAGACAGTTGTTGGGTAGATGCCTGGGGTAGATTTCATGTGTGTGTATGTGAAGCTGTAGTGACTTAAGTCCAGGTTGTGATTTGGGTAGAGAATTTAAGAATCCTGTTTTCAAGCATCTGCCAATGGTGCTTGCCTTCACCTTAACTCCCTGGCTTTATTTCTCTATTGATGTTTTTTAATTCAGTCTCTACAATAGTGGCCACAAGATAGTGCAAAGACTATGTTTTTTTTTTGTTTTTTTGTTTTTTTGTTTTTTCGAGACAGGGTTTTTCTGTGTAGCTTTGCGCCTTTCCTGGAACTCACTTGGTAGCCCAGGCTGGCCTCGAACTCACAGAGATCCTCCTGGCTCTGCCTCCTGAGTGCTGGGATTAAAGGCGTGCGCCACCACCGCCCGGCATGACTATGTTTTTATATGGTAGATTGTTTCTGCTTTTTGTTGTGATAAGTGCTCATTAACAGGACGGGAGAGATGGTTAAGAGCACTGGCTACTCTTGAAGAAGACCTGGGTTTGATTCCCAGCACCCACATGGAAGTTCACAACTGTAACTCCAGTTCCAGGGGATCCAATACTCTCTTCTGAGTCATGGGGGCACCAGGCATGCATGTGGTGTACAGGCTCATATGCAGACAAAATACACATACACAGAAAATGAAAAGTAAAATTAAATTAAAAAATTTAAAGTGCACACTAACAAAAGTTGCCATCTTTACAATATGTAACTATAAATCAGTGACAGTAATTACATTCATATAGTATAACCACCATCATCCCCCAGTTCCAGGATGCTTCCAACTTGCAAATTCAGCTCTTTACCCATTCAGTAGTTCCCAGACCCTCCCCCACTCCCCAACCCCTTTCACACAGCATTCTACTTTCTGTCTCTAAGTTTGGCTGCTCTGTGTACCTCATATGAATGAAGCCATTTTGCATTTGTATTTTGGGAACTAAGCCCCATGCATTCATTATTATTACATTGCTGTGACCAAATAGCTAATGTAAACAACTTAATGGAGGTAGAATATATTTCCGCTCATGGTTTCAGAGTACTCATCCCATGGCCACTTAGCCTGTGTATTTAAGCAAACTGTCATGGCCGTAAGAACAAGTGGCAGAGAAAGTACCAACCCCATGGCAGACAAGAAGTGGGGAAAGGGACAGCAAGGTGCTTAGGGATAAAACATCCTCAAGAACCAGCCCCTCCCAATGATCTACTTCCTCCAGAAATGCCCTCCCTCTTTAAATGTCCATAACATTCCCCAAAACACTACCTGGACTTTTAACACATGAGACTGTAGGAGACGGCGCTCTGCATGGCTCTAGGGATTGACCTACCTGGGACGGTGAGGGAATGAAGCAGTGGCAGACAGTAAAGAAATAACATACATACCAACACCAAGGAGCTGGGATCAAGTGGTCTAGGCTCTCTGATGGGGAAACCACAGCACCCCCAGAAGCTCAGCTTCTTGATTGTGTACAGTTGAGCAGGAAACCGAGATTGTTATATACAGCTGAACAATGATTAGCCTATCTAGGTAGGAGCAGTCTCTATAGGGGAGCAGTCTTCAGGCTGTAAACACCAAGAGGAGAAAGTTATGGTAGACATTTTTTGCATACACCATCAACATCTGCGCTTAGACCCAAGGAAGGCTTTGCCATTCCCATGGCACTGAGGCATTAGGGTCCTCAACGTGAATGAGCCTATGCCAACAATACACAATACTCATTCACTCCCTACAAGACAGTTTACATTTGAACCACACCGCCATCAAGGTTCATCCATACTGTAGCATATGTTGGAAATTTTTTCAAGACCAAATAACATGATATATACACACACTGCTTTTGCTTGTCAATTCCTCTGGTGATAAGACAGCTAGGGACCTTTAACTACTGTGAATAGTGCTGCAGTGAACATGGGGACACACAAATCTCTTCAAGATTCTGGTTTCACAGCAACTGCACTTTATTTATTTATTTATTTGTTTGTTTGTTTGTTTGTTTGTTTGTTTTGTTTTGTTTTTCGAGACAGGGTTTCTCTGTGTAGTTTTGGTGCCTGTCCTGGATCTCGCTTTGTAGACCAGGCTGGCCTCGAACTCACAGAGTTCCACCTGGCTCTTCCTCCCGAGTGCTGGGACTAAAGGCATGCGCCACCGCTGCCCAGCACAACTGCACCATTTTATATCACCACCACAGCATGAAGTTTCCAGTTTCTCCATATTGCACCAATACTTAAGTTATTAGTTTTCTTCTCAGTTGCCATCCCAGTGAGTATATGGTAGTGTACTGCGATTTTGACTTACATTTACCCTCATTATGTTAATTTTTAGTTTTGTCTTCCAATTCTTTGAGGGAATTTTTTATTTCCTCTTTAAGGGAGTTTTTCATTTCCTCTTTAAGGGTCTCTATCATCTTCTTAAAGTCATTTTTAGGTTTGATTTCTTCTGCTTCTTCTGTCTTGGTATGTTCAGGTCTTGCGGGTGTAGAATCACTAGGTTCTGATGTTGTCATATAGGTCTTTATGTTGTTGCCTGTATTTTTGCACTGGCGTCTACTCCTCTCTTCCTCTGCTCGGTGCAGGCGGTGTCTGTGTCTGAAGGTGCCTCTCTTGTTCTAATTGTTAGTCTTGGTCCACTAGGAGTTCTTGGTTGAATCGGTGCTGTTGGACTCTGTTTCTCCGGGAGCAGCTTAGTCCAATCAGTGTTAGTGGGTTCTGTCTCAGGGAGCAGTTGTTCCCAGTTGGTGCAGGGTGGGCTTATGGCTCCAGTGGTTGTTGGGGGCTGGGTTTTTCTCTCCTTTTTTTTGTTTTTTGTTTTTTTTTTGTTGTTGTTGTTGTTGTTGTTTGGTGAGGGAGCAGGGAAAGGTAGCTGCCTGGTCCTTGGGGCTCCAATGGCTGAGTCCTAGGGGCTAGAGACCTGGTCTGCCCTTCCGGAGATGGGGCCTTACCTGTTCCCAGTTGGTGTAGGGTGGGCTTATGATTCTGGTGATCTGGTTTGGTGGCTGGACAGCTCCTTCTCTTGCGTTCTCAGGTCACATTTTTGCTTGCTCGCCAATTCCTCAACTGACCTTGTTTCCTCAGACTGAAGGCTGCGGGCTTCTGAAACCTCTCCCGAATGGATCTCAGCTGAACAGGTTGATCAGTAGGGCAATCTCACCAACACCTCCAAGTTGTTGGGGTTCACAGGATCAGCAGCTGGGCACCAGGTTGGCCTCGGGCAGAATGTTCGGGTCCATTCTTGTCGCATCCCACACAGATGGCTTGGTTATTGTTACCAGACTTAAAGATGTTTTCAAGATTAGCCTGGACAACTCCTCAACTGATCCTCTTCCCATGAATCCTCAGACTGAAAGCCTGAGTCCTGAAAGCCTTGAGGGTCTCAGTTGAGAGCCAACAGTGAAGAGGTTCCCCTTTCCCCCGCACCATCCACATCTGCTGTCATTGGAGTTTTCAATCATTGCTATTCTGGCCCAAGTGAGATGAATCTCAGTGTATTTTTAATTTGTGTTTCTCTGATGGTGGACAATATTGAATGCTTTTTAAAGTGTTTATTAGCCATTAGTATTGTTTTGAGCCTTCTTTATTCAATTACAGAGCCCTTTTTTGTTTGACTGTTTTTTTTTTTTTTTGGTTTTTTGTTTTGTTTTGTTTTGTTTTTATGTGCATTGGTGTTTTGCCTGCATGTATGTCTGTCTCTATGAGGGTGTCAGATCCCCTGGAACAGCTGTTACAGACAATTGTGAGCTGCCATGTAAGTGCTGAGACTTGAACCCCAGTCCTCTAGAAGAGCAGCCAGTGCTCTTAACCACTGGGCCATCTCTCCAGCCCTTGGCTGTTTTCTTGATATTTAGGGTTTTTTTTCTTTACTTGTTTAGTCTAGATATTAATCCTTTGTCTGGTATATAGTTGGCAAATATTTTCTCCCATTCTGTGGACTGTTTCTTAACAAAATCAACAGTTTCCTGTGTTGTATCGGAACATTCGTTTTATGAAGTGCGATTTGTCAATTGTTGGCATTTTCTTTTTCCTGGGTGACTGTGGTCCTATTTTGGAAGTGCTCGCCTACACCTGTATCTTTGTAGTGTATCCCTGCGTCTTCCTCCAGAACTCTCAGAGTTTCAGGTTTTACACTGTGATCTGTGATCCACTTGGAGCTGATGTTTTGGTCAGAGTGAGAGAAAAGTATCATTCCGTCCACATGCTGATACCAGTTTTTCCAGCACCGTTTGTTGAAGATGCTGTCTTTTCTCCAGTGTGCATTTTCCCCCCTCCTTCTAAAAACACAGGCTGCTTTGCTTCCATGGTCTTATATCTGGCTCCTCTTTCTATGCCATCCATCTATGTGTCTGTTTTTGTGCCAGGCCCACGCTGTTTTTATTACTGTGGGTCTCTAGTGTAACTTGAAATCAAGTATGGTAACACCACTCGTATCATTCCTGTATTTCAGGATTATTTTGTACATGCATGGTCTTTATGTTTCCATATGAATTTTTGGGTTTCTGTTTTTGTGGAGAATGGAGTTGATATCTAAATGGAATTGCATTGAATCTGTAGGTTGCTTTTCATAAAGTATCCATTTTCCCAGCATTGAGTCTTCTAGTCCATGAGCATGGGAAGTCTTTCCATTTTCTAGCGTCTTTCTCAGTCTTTTCCTTCAGTATTTTAAAGGGTTACTTGTCTTTCACACCCTTAGTTAAGTTTATTCCAAGGCAAGGTTTTTGTTGTTATTCTTTTGTTTTGTTGTTTTGGATTAAGAATAGGATTCCCCCTGTCAAATTTTTTCTTTGTATGTTTGTCCTCGGCATGATTTTTTTTAAATGGGAATATTCATTTTTTTAAATAAATGTATTATTTATTTACTAATTTTACATCCCAGCTGCAGTTTCCCCTCCCTCCTCTCCCCCCGGTCCCTTCCCCCAACCCCCCTCTGTTCTCACATCCCAATCCACTCCTCTTCCCTTTCTGTTTAGGAAAGGGCAGGTCTCCCATAACTTTTGTATGGCAATTTTGTAGCCTGTCACTTTGCTGAAGATGTCTATCAGCTGTAGGATTTTATGGAGGAGTCTTTAGAATCTCTGTGTATAGCATCTTATCATCTCCAAGTGAGGAGACTTTGACTTCTTCCTTTCCTGTTACTACCCTTTTATTTCCTTTTCTTCCTGCTGTAGCTAAAACCTCAAGCACCATGTTGAAACGGAGTAGACTGTTGGCTACAGGCTTGCTGTGGTGGCCCTTACTATGCTGGGATGTATTCCCTCTATACCTAGTCTCAGTGGGGCTTTCATCATAACGGGATGTTATTAAATGCTTTTTTCTGAATCTGTTGAGATGATGAGGTGCTTTCTGTCCTTGAGTCCATTTATGTATTAAATTACACTTATTAGTATCCATCCATTGACCCATCCCCTACGGCACTAGAATGACATAGACATCTTGGTGGAAGATCTTGATGATGTGTTCTTGAATTCAATTTGCAAGGATGTTATTGACAGATTTTATGCTCTGCTCATCAGGAAGATTGGTTTATATTTTTTGTGTGTGTGTGTGTGTGGTTTCTTTATCTGGATTATCTGTGAGTGTAATAATGCTGGCCTCACCACAAGAATTTGGAAGCATTCTTTCCTTTTCTGTTTTATGGAGTAATTTGAAAAGCACTGGTTTCAGTTCTTTTAAAGGTCTGGTAATATTCTGTGCTGCACCTGCTTGGACCTGGGCCTTCTTTTGTCTTGAGTTTTCTTTTCATTCCTGTTCCAATCTCATTGCTTGTGATGGATCTGTTAGAATTCATTATCTCTTCTTGGTTTAACTTTGGTAGGTCGTGTGAACGTAGAAATTCATCCATTTGAAGACATTTTCCCTATTTCTAAATCCATTTTACTGGATGGATTTTATGTGAAGCAATTTTCCCTATTTCAAAATCCATTTTATTGGGCCATTGAGGAACTTCTCCTTAACCTGCTCTCAGTTAAAATTTTTATTAGCTTGTAGGTTGACGTCAACATATACCAGTTTCTATCAGTGTGAAAGATATTGTGAAAGAAGGGATGCATAAACTATAAGCCTTCCATAAGGGTTTGCATGAAAGGTAAATATTTGCACCTGGGTCTGGTGGCTACACTGGAAAGCTAGCATGTAGGGGACATTCGAACACTGGACAGGTAAGGCCAGAGAAGGCCCTACCATGCCGGATTAATACTGTGAAAACGGCTGTACTGCCAACATTAATCTGTAGAATCAAGACAATACCCATCAAAATGCAAACACCAAGAAACCAAACAGTAATGGGGGAAATGAAATGAACAGATACACCATTAAAAACATGAAAAAAATTAAATCTCACTAGCTGTCAGAGAAATGGAAATTAAAGCTACAGTAAGATTCCATCCCAACCCAGTCAGAATGCCAGTCATTAAGAAACCAAGCCTGGCGGCGGTGGCACCCACCTTTAATCCCAGCACTCAGGAGGTAGAGCCAGGCAGATCTCTGTGAGTTCGAGGCCAGCCTGGACTACAGAGCAAGATCCAGGACAGACACCAAAGCTACACAGAGAAACCCTGTCTCAAAAAACCAAAAACAACAACAACAACAAAAACCCAAATAACCACACAAACCTGGAATTCTGAGTTTAGTCCCTTGAACCCACAATCCACATGCACACTGTGGTACATGTGTCCCTTCACACACACACACACACACACACACACACACACACACACACAAAAAAAACCATTTGAAATTTTATTTATTTATTTATTTATTTATTTATTTATTTATTTATTTTTGGTTTTTCGAGACAGGGTTTCTCTGTGTAGCTTTGCACCTTTCTTTCCTGGAACTCACTCTGTAGTCCAGGCTGGCCTCGAACTCACAAAGATCCGCCTGGCTCTGCCTCCCGAGTGCTGGGATTAAAGGCGTGCGCCACCACCGCCTGGCTTGAAATTGTTTTTATGAACTCAAACATTCCATTTGAACCCCAATTAAGCCAAATGCTATCCTTCTGTTGTTTTACTTTTTTGTGTATCTTGTTTTGTTTGATTTTATTTTGGAATTTTGAAAATGGATCTCACTATGTCACCCAGGCTGGCCTTGAACACAAGATCCTCTTGCCTTCATCTCTGAAGTACTAGCATTACAGGTGTGCACCCCCATGCCCAACTTTAATGTTATCTTAAAACTCCACTCTTTACATTGGTAAACATAGCTTCCAAAAAGTTGTACTCTGTGTTTATTATGAGTTTTGTGAATAAAAATTTTTGAGTAATGTACTTGCTAGTATAGTAATTTGATAAACAAAATATGACTGTTTGCTCGATGGTCTACATATTTCATGAAGATTCATATGCTTCATCTCTTTCCAAAGTTTTATTATTTATAACTAAATGCTTATGAAAACAAACCAATTAAAGCAGGTACTCTGAAGATTAAGGGAGACCTAATGTGCTGCCCCAGCTGTACACAACCGAGGTTAAATATCATCGTTGCAACCTCACTGATAGAATCACTTAGTTTGCAACAAGGGAGGGGACTTCAGAGTTTTCAGGAAGAAAAACACCTTTTAAAGGAAAACTCAGTTCTAAGCAATTCTTACTGATTTCTCAGGAATACTTTCGTCTTTGATCCTGGTGCTATGTACTATTATTAATATATTTTCCTAGATGTGCGTAACGTCAGTACTCTGTGATACTGTTTATATATATATTTATAATTTAAAAAATCATTGATTCTTCATAGCTACTTGACAAGAACAGCAGATAGGAATTGTTTTTATACTGTTTGATTTTTTTTTTCCAGCCAAATCACAACATGAGTATCTTTTTGTTTTGTTTTGTTTTTTGTTTTTCGAGACAGGGTTTCTCTGTGTAGCTTTGCGCCTTTCCTGGAGCTCACTCGGTAGCCCAGGCTGGCCTCGAACTCACAGAGATTCACCTGCCTCTGCCTCCCGAGTGCTGGGTGGGATTAAAGGCGTGCGCCACC